>BQNB010035546.1:0-50781 GCA_026074375.1 Tanacetum coccineum
ACTTTGTTAGGCTCATGTGAATTCCGGACATTAACTTGTTTTTAATTCACTAATTGTCAAAAAATTGTAAACACATATGCAATTTTTGAGGGGGAGAATAGTGAATAAAATGTGATCAATACGGATTAATAACGGATACGATTTTCAATCTATAAGTGCGTTCCTAATCCTTGCATGTGCAAAACTCTTTCATAATATGGTGCATATGTGTAGGGGAGCTTTTTGGTAATTCTGGAAACTCTCAATGTGTCTTAAATGATTTCTCAGATACGTTGATTGATTTTTATCAAATGGTTTTATGGATCTTCATGGCAATACCCTAAAGACCGACCAACTGTTATTTCTCAAGTAGTTATAAGGCGGTTAAGGTTAGGTTTACTCGTTCCATAATCCAGCCAGAACTAGAGAGATCTACCCAGGAACACTCCATTAGATAGAGTTGAAGTCCTAGGTATGATTGAAAAAAGAAGTAAAGTGAGAATAAGGGAATAGTACTGACTGAGATGGAGCTAGTACTGGAACATACCCAACAAGGCACTAGTCATGAAGTCTCGGTAAGCACTAAAGGGGTTGAATAATGAAATAGAAATGTAAGGATAAAGGGTGTAAAGAAAGAAGCCCTCCATACAACCTTAGGCAGAAACCGGGTCAATACATAATCTATCGGTAATCACAAAGATGATTCTGATATTGAAGACTGACATCATGGACCCAGTGATGCAATACACAACCTTCCCTTGCCACTCAGAATATCTCAAAAGATTTATGTTTCATTTCTCACAGAGATCAACATGTTTCTATCGGCTTTCTCATTCTGAGATCGTTGATATTGAAAAGGTGGCAGTCTGCTCCAGCCTCTGTTTACCAAATAACAAATGTGCACTTATAGAGTCTAGAGCCAACGAGATCCATCAAAAATCTCACTAGGACACAAATTCCAATATACAAAATGTCATACATCATTATACAACATTTGGTATCAAAGAGTCATAGGCATTATCCTTGTGATACTGCTAGAACATCAGAGTGATGCTCTTTAGTCTTCACAATAACGATGGAAATCCTGCTTGAGTCAACATCAAACAAGCTCTTGGTAGGTGGCTTGCCAGATTCTATATGAATCAAGCTTGTGTCAACTAGATATCGGTAATGGTCCAGTATATGAATTGATGACTCAATCAGTCAGAAAGTAACTAACTAATTCACTCTTACCGTGTTGTCTGCTTTGAGACGCTCTAGTAATGAGAACAAGCAAGTACAGTGAATCTAATGCAATCGCGTTAGAGGATCTAACACTTTGAGCTGGAAACCCTGTTAAGGAGATTTTTTTAAATTGAATGTACCTGATCACAGGTACAGTAGTCATACTGTAAAACGGTCCTCACAGAACCGGATGTTAATGTAACCAAACTTACGACGAATGACAAAGCCATATTCTTCCATACCTGTTGTTTATCACTAACATTAATTTTCAGGTATAAGTGACGGCGTTGCAACCTCGTTCCAATTAAGTCAAGATTCAAGACCTCATGTTCATGTTCCATAGAAATGAATTCATGATGAAAGCTTAAGTACATGTTTCTAAGTCTTTCGCAATCTCTAATGTACAAGCACTTCCTCAAAAGAACATCATCGACAAGATTACTCAAGTAGTTCTAGTAATCATGCCAAGGAACATGTTGAGGGAGATCGCTAGCAAGTTTTCAAGACAATGAGCATGAGGGTGGAGACATAAGATCGTAAGGCGGCATAAAGATTCAAGGATAAAGATTTAAAGATCTCAACAGTCAAGACAAATCAAGGCCAAAGACCACGATATTAGTATTTTGTCAAAGTATATCAAGTTAAAGGTCAAGATCAATGATCACTATTATAGCTCATAGTTTAATGGTTAATAGAACGTTTTTTTGGTTTTAAGTCGGGTACGAATACTCGTATATTGTAGTACTATATATAGCCTCATCCAACTCTTTCGAAAGAGAGTAAGAGCTAGTTATTTATTACTTTTTATAGAAAAACACTTTCTCTCTCTAGACATTCTCTCTCAAGTGTTTCTCTCTCTAGAAACTAGACAAAATCCCAAGAATCGACCCCGTGTTATGATAAAGGATATACCACAATTGGTATCAAAGAGCTAATGGGATGAAAAGATCGTGTGTTTGTGCATTTCTTGCTCGTTTAGATCAAAAGGTGTACCTTTGAAGCACTACTAGCTCGTTTTTTTTAAGATCTCCGAATTTTGTTGTTTTGTATTGATGAAGTTTGAGGTGTTTTATTGTTGATACTATTTTACCCCTATGTACTGTGTTGTCAAAAGAAAACAAGCAAAATCGTTCAAAAGGGTGATTTATAGGTGATTTGGTCGTGAAAAAAAGTCGTTGTTCTTCGTGGAGAGTTTGCCAAGAATTTATTCGCGGTGGTTTGCTGAAAAATATTATTTTATTAAGTAGGTTACCAACCCTCTGACACACGGTGGTTTGCTTGAGTGGCGAGTTGCTCGAGAGGCGAGTTGTTACTAAGCGGCGAGTTGCTTACTAGCGGTTTGCTTACCAGCGAGTTGCTTACCAGCAGTTTGTTTACCAGCGGTTTGAACAGGTTATCAGCGGGTTGAATATTTTAAATAGAAAATATCTTAAGGAAACTCTGGCGGTTTGAAAACTCAACGGCGGTTTGATTAAAATATACTTTCGCAGGGCGGGCTGCTTTGCACGAGGTTGGTTTCGAACGAGTTGCCATAAAATTCACCACGAGTTGCCTTATTGCTTGGCATACGAGTTGTGTTCGGCGAGTTTGCCTTAAAATTTCCACCGCGATTTCCTATTTCTTTGCAGTGGTTTGATTGTCCCCCTTTGGCGCGAGTTTGAGCTCTGTCTTAGAAATTTGAAATATTTCAAACTCGGGATTTAATATCACTAAAACAAAATACGAATACGTTAACCTCACCACTTTTAACGTACACTCACTAATCATTGATCGATCAAAACATATCATATCATAATAATACAAGATGTCTAGTATGCAAGAAGACATCCAGTGTGCCGGTTCTGATACACGCCCACCAATGCTTGATAGAACAGACTTTGAATCTTGGCAACAACGTATACGTCTGTACTGTCTAGGAAAGGATAATGGAGAGAATATTATGAAGTCCATCAAAGAAGGACCATTTCATATGGGAACGGTCTCAGATGTTATTGCTGGAGGAACTGAGGGTGCAGTTCAACAAGGTCCAGTACGTGCTAGAGTCCTTAACGACCTTTCAGCTGAAGAAAAGGAAAGGTATAAAGCTGACATTCGTGCAACCAATATCCTACTTCAAGGTATACCAAAGGACATCTACTCACTCATCAATCACTATACTGACGCCAAAGACATTTGGGAAAACGTGAAGATGATTCTGGAAGGTTCTGAGTTAACAAAGGATGACAGGGAATCTCAGTTATACGATGAATTTGAACACTTCTGTCAAAACAAAGGAGAAACCATTCAAGGATACTACGTTAGGTTTACAAAGCTCATCAATGACATGAGAAACATCAAGATGACCATGCCCAGGATGCAGCTTAACTCAAAGTTTGTGAACAACATGTTACCTGAGTGGAGTAGATTCATAACTGAAGTCAAACTTAACAGAGGTTTGAAAGAGTCAAACTTTGATCAGTTGTATGCTTACTTGAAGCAACATGAGGTGCATGCTAATGAGAACAGAATCATGATGGAAAGGTTCATTCAACCAAATAATGATCCTTTGGCACTAGTGTCGGACGCCTCAGTTCAGCAGTATCCAACACAATCATCCAAGTCAAAAGAACCATCTCCTGCTGACAACTTTCAACTGGACTCAGGAAGTTCTTCAACAGAAAACTTGATTGAAAGTTTATCCAACACACTTGCCCTCCTCACTCAATCGTACAAATCACATCTTCCTCAAACTAACAATCAACTTAGAGCTTCGTCTAATGCAAGGAACAAAGCTATGGTTCAAGACGGGAAAGTTGTGGTTCAAGATGTCCGTGGAAGATACAATGTGACTAATCATGGAAGACCATTTCAGAGAAACAATGCAAGAGGAAATGGTGTAGCGGAAAATGTAGGAGGTCAGAACAGAGGAGGCATGATTAATCCTGGTCAATCGAAACTCATCAAGTGCTACAACTGTAACGGACTAGGGCACATAGCACGTGAATGTCCAAGGCCAAAGCGACTTCAAGATTCAGATTACTTCAAGGACAAGATGCTACTAATGCAAGCCCAGGAGAGTGAAGCAGTACTGGATGAAGAACAATCGTTGTTTCTTGCAGGGGAACAGGTTACCAACGTTGATGATGATGTGGATGATTCACCCGAGAATGATTTGGCACTCAATGTGGACCATGTCTTTGAAGCTGATGAATGTGATGCATTCGACTCTGATGTTGATGAGGGTCCCACTACACAGACCATGTTCATGGCAAATCTCACATCTGAAGATCCAATCTACGATGAAGTCGGGCCATCATATGACTCGAATAATCCGTTTGAGGTACAAGATCATGATACCTTTGTAGATCATATGGATGAGTATCATGAAGTACACGAGATGCAAAACGATGTACAACACAACTACGTTGTTGACTCTGATGCTGACTATACGAGTGATAGTAATATTATTCCGTATGATCAGTATGTGGAAGACAACGAAGAACATGTTGTACAATGTAATGTATCTTCTGTACGAAATGATGCATTAATGTCTATTCTCGATGAAATGCATGAACAGGGTGTACAAAGTAGATTAGCAAATAAGCCAGACATGGTAGTGAATGACTCAGTGACCTCTGAACTTGCGAGATATAAGGAACTGGTCGGGGAATATGAAAAACGGGCAAAGTTTGAATTAACTGATAGAGAACGAAAAATTGATGAACAAATGAGAATAATCATCTCAGACCGAAACAGAAAGGAAACTTCTTTAAAATCAGAACTTCATTCAGCACAAATACTACTTAGTTCTACCGTTGACCATTATAAGTCAAAGACAGAAGAAGTAACATAATAGGAACTGAGGTCGGGGAAATATGAAAAACGAGCAAAGAGTTTGAATTAACTGATCAGAGAAACAAACAAAATTGATGAACAATGAAGAATAATCATCTCGGTCCGAAACAGAAAGCGAACTTCTTTAAAATCTGAACCTTCACTTCAGCACAAATACTCCTTAGTTCTACAGTTGATCCCCATTACAAGTCAAAACAAAAGAAGTAACACTTTTGAAAAAGGATTTTAAACGAAAAAGAAGACTAAATTCCTGAAGAGTATTTTGGACATTAAACAAGCTAAAAGATAAATTGAAGATAGATTATACAAACAGGATCAGTCTGTTCAAACGTATTCACATGTTTTGTGTAAAATCCAAAATCATTTTATGATGAAAAGCACAAGGGTAGCCAATAGGCTACAAAAATCCGTAATGTCTCCGCTCGTGCAAAAGCAAGCTCATCTGCTCTGTATAATGGTCATGTACTTGTCACTACCAATCATACACCCACTGTCATACATGACTCAGAGGATACGCGTGAGTTAGCTGAGATAACTAAGAATAAAATGTTGTTGAAAATGCAAAGCCCTCTATGTGTGGAAAATAGAATAGAATGCTGTTGAAAATGCAAAGCCCTCTATGTATGGAAAATAAAGTTAGGATTGCCCCCCCGATTACTCGAAAGAGAACTTTCTTGCAACCTTTGCTCCCCAAAGAAATCTGACCCCAGAACAGATATTTTGGTCCATAGATGACAATAACAGGAAAAAGGCTGAGACCTCAGTTCCAAAACCAATTTCAGCATTGACAGTGTATCCACCCAATACTCCTGTCAAGCTTGTCCCCAGAATTCTTCCAACTAAAAGTCAGGTGAAGATTAATCTTTATGTACTCACACAACTTTTTACGGAATTTGACAAAACTTGCAAAACTAGAATCACCCCAACAGGTATTACAGAGGGGGAAAGAGGTTTTGAGCAAACAAAAAGATGTTACCTCACTGAAGTTATTCTATTTTTCAAAACTCTTACAGAACACTTTGTTGGAGTTCAAACAGCCCTCTTTAAAGAAATGGAAGAAATTTTTGATCACATGAATAACAAAGTGAACAAGAATACTGTAGACAAGCAATATGCTGAAATTGAAAAGAAAAACCTTCTCATTGAAAATGAGAATCTGATTGTTAATTGTTTGTCGACTCAACTGCTGTATGATGTGGAAAAATCACGTTGTCTAGATCTTGAAGCTGTCATGTCTAAAGTTCATGATGAGTCAAAACATATTTCAAAACTCGAAGGGGAATGCCTAAATTTGCAATTAGAGTATCAACATCTTCAAGAAAGTTTTGGTAAAAACAAATCACACACGGTGCAGGAAGCTCTTGATTTTAACTCATTCTTTAAGATCAAGAATCTTGAACATCAGATTCAAGAAAAAGACAACGTGATTAGACACTTGAAAGATCTAGTAGCTAATGTGAATTAAAGAAGTTGTGAGCCTTATAATGCTAAAGATGTCACTGCTCTCATTGAAAAAAATAATTGCGTTAGAGTAGAACAAGAAAAGGTCAAACAACATTACAAGGAATTGTATGACTCAATTAAGATTACGCGTGCTCACACAAGTGAAAAGACATCTACCATGTTAAATAAAATTAAGAGTCTAAAAGCTCAATTGAGAAGCAAAGAGTCTTGTTTCACTAGTGACGATGTCAAACCAAAAGTTCTTGCTCCTGGCATGTATGCCATTGACGTTAAACCCATCCCTCATCCCCTTAAGAACAATAAGAGTGCTCATTTAAACTATGTCAGCCATCTTAAAGAGAGTGTAAAGACAGTTAGGGAGATAGTAGAGGAGGCTAGAGTAGCTAAACCATTAGATAATGCACTTAACTATGCTTGCCAATACACTAAGCTATCTCAGGAATTGTTAGAATATGTGATTGACACTTGCCCAAAAAGTTTTAATGAAAGAAATAACAAGGCTCCCTCTACCCCTGTTACTAGGAAAAAACAAGTTACTTTTAGTGATAAACCAGGAACCTCATCTAGCAACACACAGAAATACGAAGTGCACCAAAAAGTTTAACAAACTAATGTCCATGTGATTCTTTCTACAGGAGTAAACACTTCCACTGAAGCAAGCGGATCAATTCCTAAAAGCAATACAAAGAAAAATAAGATCCCGCCTGCTAAGACTTAGAATAAGAAGAAAGTAGAAGACCACCCTAGGACAAATAAGTCAGTATGGACAAAAGTGAATCGGGTTGATTCTAGCATTAGCTCTAAGCGTGTTGTAATTAATTCGAATTCTAAATCTGTGTGCAAAACGTGTAACAAATGTTTAAACATTGCAAATCATGAAATGTGTGTTGTTAATATTTTAAGCTCTGTGAATGCTACCCCCACTGTTAAAATTGTCTTGAATAAAGAGAAGCAGATCTGGAAACCAAAAGGCAAACTGTCTGATAACAGTTTGAACAAGACCAAGCAGGTTTGGAAAGTAACGGGAAAACTCTTTGCTAATGTTGGTTACCAATGGAGATCCACAGGAAAAAAAGTCGCCTTAGGAAAACTTAATTGTGGTTATCAATGGAGACCCACAGGAAAGAAATATGACTTAGGCGAACTGTGCCCTTTAACTAAGCTTTTTGTGCAATGTTCTATCATAACTGCTAACCACCAGGTCCCCAACAAAAATTGGAGAACTGAAATTCCAAACTCTCTACACTCGTCTGTTTTCAAATGAAGGTCGTACAGGTCCTCCTTTGATATCTGGACTCAGGCTGTTCAAAACATATGACGGGGAATCGTTCAAAGCTCAAGAACTTTGTGGAAAAGTACATCGGGTCAGTCAGATTCGGGAATGATCACTTAGGAGCTATCATGGGTTATGGAGATTATGTTATTGGTGACAGTGTGATCTCAAGAGTATACTACGTGGAGGGACTTGGACACAATCTATTCTCTGTAGGGCAATTTTGTGATTCTGATCTTGAAGTTGCCTTCAGAAAGCATACTTGCTTTGTTCGTGATATTAATGGTACAGACATACTTAAAGGTAGTCGTAGCACCAATTTGTACACGATATCCATGGATGAAATGATGAAGTCTTCTCCGATATGCTTGCTGTCCAAAGCTTCCAAGTCCAAATCATGGTTGTGGCATCGTCGTTTAAACCATTTAAACTTCGGCACAATAAATGATCTTGCTCGAAAAGATCTGGTTAGAGGTCTACCTAGATTGAAGTTTGAAAAAGATCATCTTTGCTCAGCCTGTCAACTTGGAAAAAGCAAGAAGTTCTCCCACAGACCAAAATCTGAAAATACAAATATGGAAGTTCTTCATACCCTTCACATGGATCTGTGTGGTCCAATGAGAGTCCAGAGTATTAAAGGGAAGAAATACATCTTAGTCATCGTGGATGACTATTCAAGATTCACATGGGTAAAGTTTTTGAGGTCAAAGGATGAAACTCCAGAGTTTGTCATCCAACTTTCTTAAGCAATTACAGGTTCGGCCTCAACAACACAGTACAGGTTTCATTTCGCCACAGATAACGGAACAGAATTCGTCAACCAAGTTATGTTGAATACTATGTAAGGTGTGGTATTTCATCAATAAGTCTGTTTAGAAGAATCCTAACAAAATGGCGTTGTTGAAAGGCGTAATCGTACATTGGTGGAGCAGCCGGCGTTCAATGATGATTATTCCGAAAGCTCCATGTTTCTTCTGGGCAGAAGCTGTAGCCACTGCTTGTTACAACCAGAACCGATCACTAATTCATACTCGTCATAACAAAACCCCTTATGAGATTGTGCATGATAAGAAGCCTGATCTTAACATTCTTCAGAGTATTTGGTGCTCTGTTGCTTTACGAAGGATAGCGAAATTCTAGGAAAATTTCAAGCCTCAAAAGTTGACATTGGGTTTTTCGTTGGGTATGCTCCTGGCAGGAGGCGCTATAGATATACAACTAAGAGCGACTCCGTCATTAATGGAAAACAATTATCGTACGATTCGTGAGACTGCAATCAGTCAATGGCTCCTGTACGCATAAGTTCAGGACCCGCGCCTGTTCGTTACGTGGCCCCTGGTCAACTAAATCATGGGCTCCGCTCCACGTCAAAGGAGCTGGAGTTGTTATTCTCAACCAATGTTTGATGGACCGTCTTGAACAATCCGAGTTGATGAAACAGTAACGTATGCTAACTGAATTTAATGCTCAAGTTGCTCCCACCAGGTACATTCTTTGTCTACAACTATTGCTCAGACTGCACCGTCAACTAGCGATTCATCGTCTACATCCGATATTTAATCTTCCAGTCCACAGCAAGAAATTGCAGAAGAACCAATTCAAGAAGAACACCCCAATCATTCACGAATGTTCTTCATCCTTCACATAACCTTGTTTCTGGAGATCCAGGTTTGTCTATCAATCATCATTGGGAATGTTATGACAGCGGAACCCAACAAGTTAACTACTCCAGATCATCTCAGAAGATGGATCAAAGGATCTTCCTCGGGATAACATCGTGGAAATCTCTTCGTCCTGTATCAACCAGATAGACAGTTAGCATACGATGCTTTGTGGTAGTTGTTTCCACTTCCTGATCTGTCCAAAGTCGAATCCCATAGAACTTCAAAATGCCGTGATAGATGACTGCTGTTTCAAGTCCATGAAGATGAAAGTCACGAAAATTGATCGACCTTGAAGTATAGGAAATTTGTAACCTGCACTTCTATGTTATGGTTATCGCTATCAAGTGGATCTACCAAAGTGAAGTTGGATTGAATATGGTGATGTACTGAAAAAACAAAGCTCGGTTAGTTGCAAAGGAGATCGTCAGGAGGAAGTATTGATTTAGTAGATTCGTTTGACTCCAGTTGAAGGATAGAGGGCCATAAGAATATTCATTGCCAATGGGCAACCAAGAAAATGATCATATACCAGACGATGTCAAAACTGCTTTTCTGAATGGTGTAGTATTCAAGAAGAAGTCTTTGTCTGTCAACCCTGAAGGATTTGAGACAGGAACATCCTACTCTCGTTCCTATCGTTGAAGGATGCTTCTTTATGGGCTAAAGCAGGCTCCAAGGGGGCGTGGTATATGACACCCTCTCAAAGTTCCTGTTGGCCAAGAATTCTCTTCAGGGCGCCGTGGATCCAACGCTAGCACACGAAATCTGGAAAACCACATTCTACTTGTTCATATATACGTAGATGAACTCATTTTTTGCATCAACAGATCATAAAGAGTGTAATACTTTTTCAAACGATATGAGCTCCAAATTTCAGATGTCGATAGATGGGACAAATGGCGTTTTCTTAGGATTCAAAGTTTCTCAAAGTCCCGAGGCATCTTTATTAACAAGCGAAATATGCTGTCTCGAAACTTAAAGTATATGGAATGTATCTCTATGACCATGTCGGATACACCAATGGTGGATCGATTGAAACTGGACAGAGATCTCATGGATTCCAGTTGACCAAACTCGATTTAGAGGAATTGGAAGATCCCTAATGTACCTTACAGCCAGTAGACCAGGACCTTGTATTCGCTGTTAGCATGTGTGATTGATATCAGGCTAAAGTTCCTACAGAAGCACTTTGAAGATATCAACAAGTGTCTTTCGTGTACTTGAAAGGATCCTATTTAACATGGGTCTTTGAGTATCCGAAAGACAACGCCATGTCCATCTAACAGTTATGTCAGATGCGGATCATGCGGGATGTCAGGATTCGAGAAGAAGTTCGTCGGGAAGTGCTCAGTTTCTTGGAGATAGATTGGTTAGCTGGTCATCAAGAACCAAACAAGCACGGCAAATCAACTACAGAGGCTGAAACATCCGCCATGTTCTGGTGTTCGTGGTATCTACATCCTTTGGATGCATGATCCAGCTCAAAGATTCGGATTTGACTTCAATAAAATTCTCTGTCTGTGATAACAAAGTGCTATTGCTCTTTGCAATGTAACAACGTCCAGCACAACCAAAAACGCGCCAAAACAAACCAAAAACAATAAAAAAATAACAAAGAATCCACAACAAGATCACATAAAAAATACTAAAACCCATAAGTCTCGCTCTAAACACATTGACATACGCACAATTCATCGCTGAGAGCAAGTGGAAAATACGTGTGATTGAACATCTTACTTGTGGAAACGAATATAAACTTGCAGGACATCCCAACCAAAGCATTGCCAATAGAATCGGTTCGGAATTTTATTCTTCCACGGCCATAGGCATGAAGAGTCTTTGACCCATGAAAGTGTCTCAACCGTCTTCAAGAAGGAGAGGATGAGTAAACCAAATGCCTTTGAGTATCCTTTGTACATAGTCAAAAAGTTAAACAATAAATAAATAATACTAATTAAATATAATAATAATAAATTAATAATAAATAATTTTAAATTTTTCTAATATTAATTATAATTTATTTTTTTAATATTGTCTGATTATAATACTTAGGAACTATTTTAAGTCATTTGGGAATTTACTAAAAGCTTGCAGTTAATTTCAATTGCACCCGCGTTTAATGTTGGGCATGATTACTTTATATCCATGCCTTATGGGAGTGAGTAATGCATTGGTGATGGGGAGATGTTTCGCCTGATTTTTCATCTCAATCTACGACTAAGATTCTTTCAATGGAACCCGGTCGTTGAATGTGAAAAAACTCTAAGGGGTGAATAAGACTGTTGGTTGGCTATAAAAGTCTAATCTTAGATGGTTGTTGTATTCTAATGGGTTAATATTTGAAGGGGAGTTAATTAATTTTACTCAAGGTCCAAAGTTATCTATTGTTGTAATGTTTAGGGTGTAAAAAGCATTTGCTCTTTGTTTCTCATAGCCTTAATTAACCAATCGGACTAAGTTGGCTAATTGCCTATCTTAGAAAAGCTTAAATATATTAAAACAAAAATTAAAAGTAGAAGGAAACCTAGGGGACCTAAAACACTGCAAGTAAGTTAATTAGGAGTATAAAAACGTGCGGCGGGTGCCATTTGGTCAAAACCTTTCGAAAAACAGTCAAGATAGAAAAACACACACGCACACTCATGCACCTCGCCGGCCAAACAAGAAGTCACAAGTCGCGATTTTCTCATTCGTTTTCTTGCAAAGGTAATCTTCGAACCTTAATCTATATCATTTATTTAGTGTGTATTTCAAAGGAATCGAATGATATCACATTAAAAGGTGTAGAAAAATAGATCTAGGGTCGTTTTAGACATAAATGCCAATGTAGTGTTGTAAGATGTGACTTAGTACTTAGGAAATTGTTCATTTGGTATATATGAATAAGTTGATGTGTGGATTTATATATCCCAATACATTAATGAGAGAGTGGCCCATGATTCTTACCGGAGGGTTGAAGTGTAAACGTAGTTTATAGTGTGTTTGATGTAAGGAAGGTAGCAATGTATATCTATAGCCTAGGAAGGCCTTAGGATGTGATCAGTGTTGAAATAGGAGATGCGCAGGTTGATTTTTAAGAAACTTACCCGAATGGCGAGTTGCGTGTTTTTCTTAACGGCGGGTTGGTTATTTTATTATTATTATTTATTAATAAAATTACTCAACCCGCCGGTTGCTTTAACGGCGGGTTGACTACAGTGGTTGAGCGACGGGTTGCCTAAAACGGTGTTGACACAGCGAGTTTTTTCTTACGGGGGTTGCGAAAGCGAGTTGCCTTATCGGCGGTTTGTTACTGCGATGTTGTTCATACGGGGTTGACTACAGCGAGTTGCCTAAACGGCGGTTTGACAACAGCGAGTTGTCATACGACGGGTTGACTACAGCGAGTTGCCTAACGGCGGGTTGACAACAGCGAGTTGCCTAAACAGCGGGTTGCCTTATGGCGAGTTGTCTAACAGCGGGTTGTCAAAACAGCGGGTTGCCATAATTTTTTTTCTATTATTTTATTCCAACCGGTAAACCGCCGTCTCTCGGCGGTTTGGTCAAATATTCGCGGCGGTTTGCTCAATTCTCCTAACGGAGAGTTGGCATTCTGCCTAGCGGCGGTTTGGGCTAAATTTCATATTTTGACCCATTTGAGGCCAACATAATCTTTCAAGGCCCTAATTCGAAAGACCCAGTTGCTTTTCTAAATCCCATCGGCTTAGTTAACTGTAATAATCCTGTGTTGGATAATTAGTATGATTTTAATCAAACCAGATTACAAAATGTTTTAATCAATCGCGTAGTTACATGACGTTTATCAATGCTAAGTTTCTCTAGCTTCGTTTCTCTGCAATGGATTGTGTTTCTTTGTTAATGTCTTTTGCAGAATACGATGCAGAACAACAATGTCCCGCTAACCTACTACAAGAACAGATGAGCAGATTGTACCTCGCCTCTCAGTGTTAAACAATCGGGAAATGAACCTACTTTTCAACGCATACAAAGATTCAAAAGAACCCTCATCTTTCAGATATCATGTGGGACATACTGAGTAATACCAACTGCTTCCAAGCATTCCACTGCTCTCAGGCAATTGTTCTGCTATCTACCTATGCATTAGTTCTGGAAAAAAACATTGTTCATTTGACCGTGAAGACTGGGATTTTTTTACAGTTGTCAACTTGATGAACAATGGTTCCCGATCTTAAGGCTGATCTTCTCAGAAAGGCATTTGCGAATTCTCCTGTCAAAACCCGCTCACCATTTTGAGTTACCTCGTCTGGTGACACGGTGATTGATTTTGTTATGAGCTGGGATATCCTGAACAGTAGAAATTATCTCCAGTATGCGGACGATTTATGTGTATTGATTTGGAGGGAATTCTAGGCCTGCTCAACCAGTGCTTGACGCGGAAAGACTTCTGGCAGTGACAAACCCTGACACCAGTTCCTCGCAAATGCTGTGGGGAATCGTCACTCAAAACCCTCAAATGTTTGATCATGCAGAGCTACTATGAAGAGTTTACTAAAGGATACAGACATTTTTTCAACAAAGCAAGCCACAAAGCCAGTTGAAGAACCCAAAAGAAGAAAGTACTCTCTCCTCATCCCTTATGACGGTTTTCCAAAAGTGATAATCTAGATTTTTTTACTTGGCCAAGTAATAAAAACATCTATCGAATGCCAGATTCTGTTTCTTTTTTTAGTTTTCCCCCTGTTTATCACATGGAGTGATTTTGTACTTAGGAAATCTCAAGTTTGTCCCTAAAGGTGAGTCAGTTGAAGTGTTTGGAATGGCAATTCCCGATCCCCTGATAACTGAAGCCATTCAACAATCCTCTTATTATCCCAAGTATCAGAAAATGGTTGCTGAGAATACAAAGAAAACCCCTCAAGGAAGTGCAAGCATGCAACCTGCAACAAAGCGGGCTACACCCAAGAAGCCCACAACCACCACACCAGTCAAACAATCCAAGCCAGCTCCTCTCCCCACAACGAACCTTCCTAGCGTAAGCTTCACAGAAATATTAGAAAGGGAATGCCTACTTCCATCTTGTTGACGAAGAAGATGATGCTCAACAGAATCGAATCCTCAGAGAAGGTCATGATTCTGATCTCGAACTAGCTAAGAAGTTGAGTTTGGAAACACATCAAGAAAAGGGAAAAGGAGAAGGTGATGATGCTGACCTGGAACTAGCTATCAAGCTCAGCTTGGATCCAGCCTTACTGCCTCAAAGTCAGGCACCAGTTGGAGGAGTAACCATCAGGGATCCAGTGTCAGAAACAACTCCCAAACTGCATGAAGTAGTGGGAAAGGGAAAGGCCGTTGTAACTGAAGAACAAGTTGCTCATTCCCTGATCGATCTGTCTAAGAAGAAAAGAACCACTGATCAGTTTATCCTTGCTAGGCGTGATCAAACTCCTCCTGATTCGACAACTGGACCCTCCTCTCAACATGATGATGACTCATCAGAAAAAGTAATCCATGAGTCTTCATCAACTTCTGATTCAGAAAGAACTGAAAGTGACACAGAAGCCGCTGCTCCTAAAGGTGACTCAAAGCTTCAGATGAAGTTGACAGTCTACAGTAATCATCAGGAATGAGCATCCCAGTTCAGTCCCTGTAAAGGGCATTGAGGCTTTGGCCTGCGGACCGACCTCTGAGCCCATGGAAGAGGTCCTGACTGGATCTTGACTCTGGAAAAATTACATGTGTCTCTTGCTGGACCAAAACCTGAGCAAATGGATGATGAATTCCTTGTACAGTCTACCGTGGGTCTTGAAAATCTGAAGCTACATTAATGACAAACGTGTCTTCGATGCATAAACAGAAAGTCAGTTGGTTCTATGTCTTCCACTGAAAATCTTGATGACACGGTTAACTATGGGGATCAATTTCTTCTGACAAACAACGAAGTATGATCAGGAGAATCTAAAGCTAGAGTAGGAGTCTGATTCCACATACCTGATTCAAGTCATCAGACCGTTACTTCAACTACTCTATGATTGCTCTCCTTCACCAGAGGTTCATCTTCTAAGCCGTCATTATGGTCACTCCTCGCACAATCTAACGGAAGCTACAACAATCACCACTTCTTCTCCTGAAATTACTTCAATACAATCGCCTTCAGTAAGAGTGCAAGATTGGAGCATGAGATGTTGAAGTGAAGAATATGAATAAATCTGATGTTGTTTGGCTTCAAGCTAGAACCAAGTTCCTACGGCTGTTGCTAATTATTAGGAACAAACTTGATGATGTCTCCTCAAGGTTCTGACGACACACTGCCGATTTAATCGAGAAATACTCTGTGTTGCCTTGCCATAGGCTGTCAAGAGATCAAAGAATCTAAAAACGAGTCGAAGGAGATTTATCAAGCCAAAAGGAACAAGATGAGGAGAACAAGATTCAACTTAACTCATCAGGTCAACTGATAAGTTGATCTTGAAGTATTTGACTAAAAGTGCTCTCCTTCAGTCTCTGGAATACAGAAGAAGTATGCCATCAAAAACACGACCAACTTACATCTATACCATGCCTCTCATGGAAGCTTTGTATAGCGGATGGAGAGCATGGATAAGGAAGTTGCAGACAAGGTTTAAGGACCACAGAGAAGCATGATATTGATGATGATGAAGATGATGAAGCCTCAGCATGGTCAACCAGGGTAGATCAACAAAGAGGTGAGATCTGATTTTGCCGCTTCTGGGGTCAGCTAACCTCTCCGAAGGATAATGATCAATGTTCAAACGAAACTAGCGGACGGCTGAGGCAGTCTGCTTCCAAAACAATATCCCTCTCTCTCTCAACTGGAGGCAGATCACTGACACAACGAGAGGCTGTGTTGTACCTTTGATGCCATGATCTGATCCGAATCAGAACACTTAAACACAATCTACAGTATGACATGTCAAAGCAAGATGAAGGGAATGACTAGATATGGAGGACACTGACATAGTCACATTCCTAAGGTGTAGAACCACTACGTGTTTAAGCCGATATCCAGAAGCGAGAGACTGCTCTGACCTGAACCAGAATGGTCTCATTACTCCCAAATGATTCCCGGAACCAGTACGTAACTGGGCAAATGCATACGCTCACGTTTAAAGTTCCAGAGGAAAATAAGGCTTCATAGGTAAGACGTTGATATAGGAGTCGTTTCAGTCAATGGTTCTGCAGACGAACAGGAAAGAAGAAGCTCTGCAAAGCTGATTTAGAAGGACCAGCTTTCAACCTTGTTAAAGCCTTTCACAAGAACAGTGTCTTTCTTCAATATCAGATGGATGAATGCCATAAGCTGCTGACAAATAAAGTTGATTTGAGTAACCTGGAGGGTCATCAAAATTCTTGAAGAAATTTATATGAACCACTGCCCTTAGGAGGACCACCTGGTCAGGTAACTATTCAACCACAATTCTTCTTCAATAAGGATCTGGATTATCTGCTGACAGGTGACAAAGAGCAAAAATTGCTTATCCATACAGTCATGCTGCTCGTTACCTATGACTTTGGCTTGGAAGATTCGTTCCTTCGTTGTGGGTTGAGAAGTGACGCGAATTGTGACATGAGTGCGGTTATGGCATCACTCACTGGTGTTTAGGATGGAAGGAATTTCTATATTCAACAAACCCAGTGTGTCACTCTGATCGGAAGCTGTCAGATTCAATGCGAATTCTTAGTGTGATCAGTGTTAAGTGTTTGAAAAAAAATATGGATTACAACTACCTAAGAGAGATAATTTCTTCGCCTGAGCTGATTGTACCAAGAATACAAGATTCGGGAAAAGGATTTCAAAATCTTCATCCAAACGGAGTTTGAGATATTTTTTATGTTCATTCTCAACTTTCAAGAAAAGGCTCAACCAATAGCCCAAGTACAGACAAGTCTAGTCTTCTAGCACGGCAGTAAAACATGTGGATAGAATACCCCCACCCCCACACCCCCACCCCCCCCCCCCGCACCCCACCCATGTCTCCCCCACCACTGGTGATCAGAAATCGTGTGGGAGCTTTCAGCTCGGATTGATAGTTAGAAACAAAGATCAACTTGAACGTCTAATTGGGATGCAGCCGGACTATTACTTCTAAGAAGACTATACGATCGTCCCTAATCCAAGAGCAGTTGTCTTCTGAGACAGAAATAATCAAGTAAGCAGATGAGAGAATGATGCTTACAAGTGTTAGTGAATGGGACGTGAAAGAGGCATGGAATTGCTGGAGTAAATGGTTTAAAGACTTTCATCTGTACGAGTACAATAAGGGCATGGAGACTAGGAAGTGGTCAGAGGATGACAAGAGAAGAAGCAAAGACTTCATCACAGCAATCGAGAAAAGACTACAGATCAGAAGGATCTATCGAAGTCTAGAACGCTTTGTTGGAGGAAGAGTAAGAGATAATGTCTGTACAGGCTAGTCAACAGAACATCGTGATAGACACTCGTCATTACAGTCAAAAGGTCAATCTTATCTCTTATGTGAATTATTACCTTGCTACCATAGTTGCTAGTAGTATCTCGTGATAATAAGTGTAGGAGAAATTTATATCCCTCAACGATTGAGGGGGAGCAGTTATATGTCTCTTACACGACGTGAGTTAAGGACACACTTTTCTCCCAAATTTTATAAAATATTTAAATCAATTGATATCCAAAATGTCAAAGGGTTTAAAATTTTTGATAAGGGAGAAAAATGTGATTAAAATGTGTATTAATAAAGAACAGTGATTATGAAGATCATATACTCCGCCAACGAGTCCTCTAAACAATTTCGAATACGAGCACAGTTGAGGGGGAGCGTTTTTGAAAAGTCAAAAAACAATCGAGGTATAAAAACGCTTTGAATATTATATCGTAAGTTACCTTAATGAATTTTTCAATGGTTTCTATGAGAAAGGGAGAACTGTGTACAAACGACATGACCATGTATTTACTTTTATCGAAGTTATAAGGATGGCTAAGGTTAGGTAAACCTTTGGTCCTACGAGGCCTGCCAGAACCGGAGGGATCTACCCAGGGAAATTCCACTAGTTAGTGTAGAAGTCCTTAGGTATGAATGGAAAGGTAGTAAAAGTGAGCATAAGGAAATGTGACGACTGAGCATGGGAGAGTGTACTGGAATAAACCCAACTAGGTTTTAGTCATGAAGTCTCTGGTATGCAAACTGAAGGGGTAAGAATAAAAAGATTATTAAGATTAAAGGGTGTAAGATTGAGTAGCACGTCGTTCACTTAGGCAGAAACCGCGGTCAATTATTTGCTGCCAGAATCACTAAGATGATTTGCTGACATTAAAGATCGACATCATGGGAGCCCAGTGATGCAAGCACAATTCTCATCCTAGCCACTCTGAATCTTTCTTTTTTTAAAGATTTCTGTTTCATTTCTCATGGAGACTAAACATCGTTTTCTATGACTTCTCACTCCGACGGTAGTTGAAACTTGAACAGGTGGCAGTCTAGCTCCAGCTCCAATTACTAAAAGCCAAAACGCCTATTGAGTCTAGAGCCAAGGAGATCGTCAATATTTAATCTCGTTAAGGCAACATACTCCATTTCTTCTTGTCTTTATCACCAGACTGTGGAAAACATGTCTATCTAAGAGTCCTACGCTCATTAGCTTGTGATATTGCCAGAACATCACAAGTTGAATCGTCTAGGTTTTCTTAATGAAGATGGAATCATGCTAGAGCCACGTCAAACAAGCTCTTAGGTAGGTGACTTGTGCGATTCTACAAACGAATCAATCTTGTGACAACTGGAAAGAAACAATGGTGCGGTTTGCGTGAATCAAAAATTGTTTCCAGTATAAGATAATGTCGGTTATTTTCATTTGACATACAATCAAAACTCTCGAAGTGTACAAAATTTTTCATATAAGAACACTTAGAACTGTCTTTCAAATCAATTTTTCTCTTTTTTACTAACTGTTTCATTACAGGATATCTTTAAAGATGGAGATGGAGATGGATATTTCCTAGCTTCGGAGATGTTAAGTTACATACCGAATGCCAAGGAACAGACCCTACACTTGTTTTGACTGTTTGAAAGACCTCATTAAAGGGTGTCAAGCTCTCAAACTCTGATTTGTCACGTCATGCATTCACAAGGCACTAGATGACAATCCATTACAAGATGCTGTAGATTATGTTGGGCGATGATCTCAAGATAGATCAAGATCACAGTCAAAGTCACGCGTAAGATGAGAGCAAAAGAATACTTATTCCAAATGTAAAGAGATCAATATGTCTACGAGCTTATGACTGAAGTGATTATAGTTGGTATTTTCAGGGGTGACCTCCAGCTTAGGGGGGATTGTTGATATTAGATATGATCGGTCACACGTGTTTTTTACTGTTTATTATTTGCTCGTAGTATATGATAGTTTACTAAGTTCGTTTTTCGGTTTTAAAGTCGGTTACGAATACCGGTTATTGTAAGTACTATTATGATAGCCTCTTCCAAACTTTGGAAGAGGTACGGCTAGTCATCAATTCATTTACAAAAGAAAATACTTTCTCTCTTTAGAAAATATTCTCTCTAGTGTTTTCTTTCTTAAAACTAGCCAGATCCAAGTATCGACCCCGTGTTTTGATTTTGGATATACCACATTTATATTATATATCAAATATAACTAGGATATAGGGAAGACCATTTTTACTCCTCTTCTCATTCCCTGAACGACGTTTAAGGTTTTGGAGTTCATACTCTTCATATCCAAGACGCGGGAGAGGAATTGACCGCTCTATTGGTAAGCGCCTTGGGGAATATTGTAAGCATGCTGATAATCTGTCGTCACGAAGTACAATTCTACCCGCCCTTTTCATCCTACTCTCTAATAGAATGGGGTTGGTTGTCATTGTGGGGCTTGGCTGTAGTGCTGAAAATTGTTGCAGCATAGGAGCAAATAGCACTGCGGTTGTACATACAGGGGAATCTTATTGAAGGCAACACCGTAGTCTGTCTGCAGTGACCTCACTCTAAACAGTAGTCTGAGCATCATCAATCCAGACACTGGCTATGTATTTCAGCTCTCTGTGGTTGAATTGCAGTGCTCTCTGTTTCTTTGAGACCTAACTGCCTAATTTATCTCCAAAAAATTTGAGTACTTCCTGGTGGTACTTCTTCGTGTAATCCTGAAACCTTGCATGGTTCCGTATTTTTGGGCCACAATATTGGACGTTAGTGCCATAGCGGTGTCCTTCTCGGATACAAAGTCTCCAATTAATGGTTCTTGAGATACCAAAAGACCCATTTAAGTCTTCAAGGTCGCTTTTTGGTAGGCGATGATTATACCTTGCACACATGACATCGGCGAATACACGGTCGGGTCTGCTGGCCTGTGAGGTACATTATGGGAGCCGACCATACTACAAAATCGAGTCTGTCAACTGGAATCCCCATAAGGGCGTCATCTTCTAGTTGATGTCGATCCACCTGGTGTTCAACAGGGTCACATGAATCCATCCAAATTGATTTAATATTTCGAGAGCAATTTTGACATGATTAATAAAATTGCTTTGGGGGTTTTGAGGAGACTTGGTAATCCTAGAAAAAAGCTATTTGTCCCATCATTGACATTTGATTTATGATTCATTCATGGAAACATGTCACATGCTTTAGGGTCGATCGAGGAAAATATGATATTCTTCTACATATATTTGTACAAGAGGACATGTTGCCTGTTTCCGAGTGAATTTTTACTGGTGTCTCGGACTGCACCTGGAAAAACTTGTTGTCCAGCAAGAAACCGTGATCAATGTGTCATTACATGCCAAGAGCATGCTTTAGGCATACAGCTGCCTTCCTTTAGACGAACAAAACATGTGTTCGGATGTTTCTGGATCAACGAATCGCCTCTGTTGACTAACATTGATTCTTCCTTCATTACTCGCCATTAAAGAATGTTGTTTGACATCCATTTGGATAGTAATGGTCATGTTTTTACTGAGCGAAATTGGCAACGTAGATTCTTATTGCCTCAGAATGCGTGCATCCGGATGCAAAGGATTCCTCAAAATCAATTCCCTCCGTCTGAGAACATCCATGGCACAACCATTGCCTTGTTTTTCAGAACATCTCCTTAAATCTATCAAGCTTAACTTTAATTCCACTTGAGAATATAGCTATAATCATGAAACGGTCTGGTTAAGGTATCTAATTCCATACTTGAAGTCATCAAATGTAGTGAATCTCGTCTTGCATGGTTGAACCCAGCATCTTCATTATGGCAGATTTCAGAGTTATACAAGCACCACAAGGCATCGGTTGCCAATTGTTTTCTGGTGGATATTGGTCGAGGGGGATTGCCAATAATATTATCCAACGGGTGATCTTTGCTCCATTTCCCGAGACGATGAAGTGTTTGAGAGACATAAGGAGATTCTGTTGAACTAAGATCCTCGGATGATGATGCTTCATAACTAGGTTCCGGAGCAAATACGTTTATGAAGGGATGATTGTCAACAGGAGCAAAGGGATTTTCTTCCATGAGAGTAAATTCAGCTGCAACGCCTTGATGTAAACTTGAAGATTGTAATGTCGAAGATGACGGTGAATGACTTGGAGAAGGTGCATCTTGATCAATGGTAGTAGATGAAGGTGTATCGGCTGAATTGACTGGGACTAAAATTCCTGGAGCAAGAGAGACCGGTCTTTCAACACGAGGAGGTTCCATGTATTCATCGAACATTGGTTGGAATAAAATCTCCAGTTCTTTATTTGTGGGGGGTACATAAGGTGTTGCAGGACTCGGATTTGGTACGAGCCCTGAACTTATTTGTCTAGGCGTCAGAAAAGTAGGAGTTGGTCCTATACTGAGTTGCACAAGAGCCATTTGCTCAGTCAGCTCATTGAATTGAACGTGAATAGTTTCCTTAATTCGTCGGGTTCTTTTGTTGTATATTCTATACCTTTTCCTGCTAGGAGCATAACCAACGAATATTCCAATATCAGCTGTTAGTTGTAATTTTCCAAGATCTTCACTGTCATTTGTAGGGTAACAAAGAGCACCAAAGACACGGAAAAAGGTAATATCAGACTTCTTATCATGCACCAGTTCATATGGGGTTTTGTCATGATGGGTGTGAATAAGGGATCAGTTTTGGGTGTAACAAGTAGTCGCCATAGCGTCTGCCCATAAAAACATCGGAGCCTTGGAAAATATCAGCATTGCTCTAGTGGCCTCTACAAGGGTACGATTTCGTCTTTCAACAACGCCGTTCTGCTGTGGAGTCCTCGAAACTGTCTTTTGGTGAAAAATGCCGACACGTTCATAATATTCAGTCAAATCTTTATTGACAAATTCTGTGCCATTATCGGTACGGACGTATCTGACAGTTTGTTGAGACCGACTTGTATTTGCTTCAGAAATTTGATGACGACCTCTAGGGTTTCATATTTCGATCTAAAAAACTTGACCCAAGTAAACCGAGACTAATCATCAACGATGACTAAGATGTATTTCTTCCCATTAATTATTTGCACTCACATCGGGCCACATAAATCCATGTGAAGGGTATTAAGAACTTCCAAGTTTGGTGTTTTCATGTTGGTTTATGGGTATAGCTTTTTGCTCTTTCCTAGTTGACATGTAGAGCAGAGATGATCTTTCTCAAACTTCAATCTAGGTAAGCCTCTTATGAGATCCTTTCTTACAAGGTCATTGATGGTGCCGAAGTTCAAGTGATTTAAACAACGATGCCATAACCATGATTTTGTGTCTTGAGGCTTAGACAACAAATAGAATGAGGGAGGACTTCATCATGTCCTTCGACCGAGATAGTGTATAAAATTTAAACCCACGAGACCTTTAATTAATTCAACACACACACATTCATGCTCGCACATAACATTTATGTTTCCTGAATGCAACTTCTAGGTCAGAATCACAAAATTGTCCGACTGAAAACAGATTGTGTCCTAGTCCTTCTCACATATAATTACCCTGGATATCAACTGTCCCAATCATAGAATCTCTATAACCCATGATAGCACCAAAGTGGTCATTCCTGAATCTAATTGTCCCGATGAACTTTTTCATGAAATTTGTAACACCCCCAAAAATGTGTCGCAACGGAAATGTATCCGGGGGCGTTACTTCATAATACAACAGCACAAGATACAAGAGAACGACCTCTAAATGTGTCGTTTGAAAAGTAATCTCGTTGATTTTCCTTGAAATTGATATAACATTTGTCCCATAATTGCATCACAATGAAAAGCTTGAAAACAATACAACGAGATTTGATCATTTGAATGTAGTAGACTCTAATGCACATCAATAAATCCGAGCATCTAATTCACCTGAGAAAAACATGCTTAAAAACGTCAACATAAAGTTGCTGAGTTCATAGGTTTGTTTAAATATAAACGTGAAATCAAATGAGTGAATTTACCTACTGTATCAACACAGTAGCATGTAAAATGTTTAGAAACTACTGTCTCCCTATAGTATCATAAAATGCGTTTAAGTATAAACGTTGGAAACCAAAGACTTGAAAAAGGACTTAAATGAGATTTGTTGGAAACTTCTCATGTAAATGATACCAAATACAGATTTAGTTAAAACGCTATACTTTAATATATAATTCATATAACATAATTCATGCAAAGTTTACTAGTTTAGTTTCTTCTTCGATGGCAATATGTAGAACCAATCTCCAAACCATGAACTCTTTAAGACTTAAATTAAATTATGTAAAACTCATGATTGTTATATATGTTATCGAAGTGACTTCTTTCTTTTAAAGTTCTTCAAATTCTTAAAACCGTAGCTTGTCGACTTATCATTATAGTGATTTCTAATATCGATTTATCATAAAATAGTCTCGGTACTGATTGATAACATATGATTAGTATAAAAGTGAGTTATGGCTTAAGATTTACCTCTAAAGAATAATGATAGATCGATAAAGAAAGCAAGAACGTGAACACCTGATGCACCATTCGAGACTTAAGCCTAATCACGACCCCCAACCTCCTACTTAACAAAACCAAAACCTTCGCCTGAATATGAACTAGCCGTATTCAACCTGATAGCAGAACTCCAAACACGAACTAATGAAACAACTTTCCTTATCATGAACCAAAGGTCTACCTGAATACAAACTTAGACTCCACCGCGACATTCCAACTTTAAAGATTCGACGAAAACTCAAAACTACACATGGTCACGAGCACGAGCATGAACAACTCCTCGAACACGAATGCCATAACTTGAGTAGTAGGTGTTTGACGTTGGCTCAAAATTTGAACATAAATGCGATCTGCAAACTTGAGCAACCAACAACCAAAACTATGACTCCGCTAAGACTTAAACGCGTACCAAAGTTGGTGAAGCCATAAATCTCTAACCAGGCTTGAACGCGGGTACGACATGGGAGCACAATTACGATTATGAACAATAATGTAGAACTTGAGCATGCATTGTGGCCTAACTGAGATTCTTCTCTCTTGTCTCACCTTGCATAATTTTTTTTGATTTGGTAAGTGTTTGTGGTTGGTGAAGGAATAGAAAGTGTATATATACAATCATGTATATACAAAGTTGTTGCAGTAATTTTGGAAATAAAAACGAGATTGAGTGAGAAAAGATTTTTATTTTTTCTTAATCATGTAATGTTATAAAAGAAATAGTGGTAAGTGAGAGTTAGGTCACCATGAAGAAAATACAAGAATAATGATATGTTAAAGAAAGATGGAACCATGAAAGAAAAGTGTGGCTAAGTGTTGTTGATGTATTGTTCTTTCATGCTTGGAAATGACAAAAGAAGATGGACGAGTGAGTGTTTGTTGATGTATTTTTCTTGTCATGCTTGGAAATAGACAAAAAAAGATGGGACGTGTGTCCTTATGTAAGTCTATTTTGATGGCTTGGTCCACAAGACGATAAAGCATATCCTCAGAACACGAAAAAAAGGTGGTGGTGAAACATGTTATAAAGCTAGGAAAATAATAAGTTAATCAAATATATAGGGCAAATGGTGGTGCATTAAATTGAGTTTAAGTAGGTATTGTTTAAGGCTAAAGTGGTTATTTTGGTCATTTTTTTTATTACTTTTTTGGGTCCCTGGCAAAAACTAAAAAGTTGTTCATAATGTCGTTTTACATCAGTTGGCTTAGAGTCTGAGTTGTGAAAACATGTTTAGCGAGTCGTTTTTTTTTAATAAGTCAATTTAAAATAAACATATGTCTTTTCATTTATCAAGTCAAATAAATAAGAAATAAAATTTTGCACATGAGAGATGTTTAATAATAAATATGATTTATATATTAAAGTCTGTTTTTCCAAAAATTTTACCGTTATTGCGGATAAATCGGATTTATGTGACAATAAAAAGATCAAAATTCACAAAATCAAGTCGGTGACCCGAGAAAGTCAAAAAGGGTAAAAAAGTAGATATTTAAAGTTTCCCAAAAATTGCCATTGTTACAGTACCTACCCCTTAAAGAAATCTCGTCCCAAGATTTAATTTGTGTTAACCGATGGTGTGACCAAGAAATGATTTAAGATTTAATAAACAGTTCTAAAATAATACGTTGATAGCATTCTCAGTCCCAAAATCGATGTTCGACTAAGTATACCAAAAAATTTTGGCTAGGTTGAACCCAGATATTGAATCATTAAAATAGGATCTCAAAAATGTCATTACTGATCTTAATGACTGATATAGAATGCGTATAAATAGAAGTCTCGTATATTGAAAACATCGAAGGGAAATGTAGCCTCATGAGTATGCTCGTATAAGGTTCTAAATTCCCAAGGATAGAGTCGCGTTTCTAATATCTTTCATGTTTGATGATTTACATCAAACGAGGCTTATGGATGTAAGTATCCAACTTACTTTAGCAGTACTAGGAGTATCATGCCTAATTGTTTCTACTAGTGGCCCAAAATTATAGATTTGAGTCCTATCTCTTCGTCGATAGATTAGTATCTGGTTTTAAGGAGTTGCATTACCATTTGAAAAAGTTATACCAGTTGGGACCCTCGCGCTCCAAGGCCCAACAACAGCAACCATAAAGACAATAACTATAACAAATGGTGATGGGATGCGGAGAGTGAGGATACTCTGAGAAACAATATCCCCTGAATAAGGTTCAACAAATGGGAGGAGTTCGCGGGAGAGCTTATGCGATAGATGGTGGAATATTGTACCCAGTCGTTAGGTCGAGGTTGAATAAACTCCAATAGTTCAAGTGTGCACAAGTCTGTTAGACTCCACAATCATTTCATGATCTTACGATTCCTAACGCAAAAGTAATAACATAAGGATGAGAATAAGGGTAGATTTCCAAGTGAGACCCTTAAGATTCTGCTAAGTCGTTTTATCGGGTTCGAGTTCGTACTCGTGTCATATTGGATACCATTAAGCCCACTCATTTATAATTTATTATTTACATAAAGAAGCGTCCTAATTTATGTAAATAATGAATTGATAAACTTATGGTTCCGTGATTTACAATTTATTTATTTAAATGAAGAGGCGTCCCAATCCTTTCTAATAAAGAGATTATAAATCAGTCTACTTAATAATTTATGATGCAATACGCGTACTCACAAAATTCTTCAAGGTGGTGGATGACATGACAATGCATGTGCTCTAATGAGTATGGGACGAGTGTTCCAAAAAACTCGTCCTTCGAGACTATGAGTAAAACAATCAGGAAATCACCATATGCTCTAGGAGGTGATAGTTAATGATACTCGGTTTAGAGTAAACCAACGTAAAAGTCTTTATGAATGAGTCAACATAGCAGTTATCATATAAATCCTCCTATTACATACAGACACACGTGTGGAGGCCCAACAAGACATGTAATACTTAGATTTATACATAATTCCTGTAATCAGAACTGTGGACGGGTGTTGGGAATAAATCATCATCAAGATTAATAATGGCCAAGGTATAACTAACAGAACTAGTTGGAGTTAGTACTCGCCAATACAAACTTAGTAACTGCCCAGTGTTTAAGTTAATCTTTCTATAAAAAGAAAGTAATACTGCTGATGGTAATGTTGGCGACTTTAGAGATAAGGATGCAATGAAGAGTAAATAAGGAATGAATATCTTATATATTAGGAAGATTCTTTTATTGCGTATAGGAATATAATGTAATTGACGCCTAAAAGTCGAATTGTTTATCTGTAAAGACTCCTTGTGGTGTATAAAAAGGAGATCCTAGGTTAAGGGTTTAGAATACTTAAGAGAGAATATACATCTTAGAGAAAAGAACATTGTAATAGCTTCAAGTTGTAACCCTAGTACTAAGGCAAGAGTACTCGTATTATCATTCATAATATTGTGAATCGTTTTTGTTCATTCATATCAACTGCTACTGTTTCATTTATATATCTTCTAGATATTAATGAGATAGATTCTGCATAACTTTTTTTATATACACACAAAGTTTCTACTATTGTTATTTTCGATTTATCCAAGGTAACATACTCTTTACCAAGGTAAAGAATCGATCTAAGATTGGGATCAACAAGTGGTATCAGAGCCTGTGCTTTGAGAAACTTTGATCTAGAATTAATGGAGTGTTGAGAATACTAGAACAATGCTTTGGCTTAAGCTTCCTATGCTCAAATTCGGGGAGTAATTGAGATGTAAGGAAAGTCAGGATTAAACAATATTTTATCGAGATCCATAGATTATGCTCTATTGGTAGGTCATTAGAGAAGGGGAATTTCATGGCGGTAACCTATTCTGAAACAACACCACCAGACAAGGTGGGAACATCAATCAACAAAAAAAGATGACTATGCCTGTTACAATGAAGAAAAGACATGTACAAAGAATGATGTAAAGGCAAGAATTCTACTACTCAATGGCACTGCCCAATGAACATCAACTTATACTTCGACCAGGTATGTTGATGCCTCAAGTCAATGTTTGCTGCCATTAAAGCTCGATTTGGAGGGAATGAAGCAACAAAGAAGACACAGAAGTCTCTGTTGAAACATACAATATTAAAACAAAGTGTCTTCAAGCTCAGAATCACTTGATTCTATCTTTAACAGGCTTTAAAGGCTTGTTAGTAGATTGGCAATTCTGGGTGTGGTTACTCCTCCAGAAGATCTAAATGTAAAATTTTTAAGGAGCTTACCTTCTGAATGGATACACTTGTTGTAGTGTGGATGAACAAACCTGATTTTAATACTAATGGGTTTTGGATGATCTATACAACAATTTAAAATTGTTTTGAACAAAGGTTAAGAAAACTGCTGGTACATTCAAGCAATATGAAAAAATTGCATTTGTAACTACTCAGGTTGCAAGCAATACTAAAATAGTAAATCACTGTTAACACCTGAAGTTAGTACTAGGAGACTAGCTCAAACCTACAAAGGTTAAAAACTGCCAGTCACGGAAATTTAGTACTGATAGCTTTAGTGATGCCCACAGTATTTTGCCTTTCTATCCACTCAAGCAAAAGGGTTCTCACTATTTTCATGAAGACCATTGAGCAACTTCATGATGATGATTTGGAAGAAATGGATTTAAAGTGGAATATGGCACTACTAAGCATGAGGGCAAGAAAGTTCTATCAGAGAACTAGAAGGAAAATCATCATTGAATAGAACAATACTGCTGGATATGATAAATCAAAGGAGTAGAATTTTTCAACTTCCATAAATGGGAACATTTTGCCAGGGAATGCAGAGCACCTAGGAGTAAAGACAACAGAAATTGGAATCAAGGTAGCTCAACAAAGACTGTAAAGATTAAAGATGCTTCTGAAAAGGCAATGCGTGTTATAGATGGTGTTGGCTTTGATTGGAGTGACATGGCAGAGGAAGAGATTCAGGCAAACATGGCACTCATGGTATTCTTAGATTCTGAGGTAAAAAATGATAAATCTTGTTCAAAAATTTTTCTCTCTAAAAAAACTATGAAGCACTTAAGAACTAGTATGATGATTTGGTCTTGTAAATTATGTATACTGATATTTAAAGCAGCTAATACAAAAGAGGTTTTAGCAACTTTAGAAGGTCAAATGTTAAATAAATAGAACATGAAGTACTTTTCTCCCACTAAGGAAATTGGCTCATACATAAAAGGAAGTTGTATGGTGTAAAATAATAATGAGTTAAGGATTGACTAGGACTGAGCTTGAAAGAGGTTAAACAAGAAAGGAGGGATTGATTTTAAAAATTGCAAAGTTTGATAAATACTGCTAAAGACTTAAATGAAATGTTAGAAAGTCAGATAACTGACAAAAGCAAGAAAGGAGTAGGTTATCATGCCTGTCCCCCCCCCCTTATATATACCTCATCCTTTGATTCGTAGATAGACCAAAACTTTAGACTTATCTGTATTCAATCTAGAGAATCAAAGAACCTGAGGTTAATGAATATAGTCTTAAGGAATTCTATGTTTTAAATCCTACCACTGTTGTGATAAAGAGTCAGATAATTCTATGGAGAATACTGATGACTTTTTGGAACAACATCAAATGACTGATACTAAAACTAGCTCTTTTGAGTCTCTACTCAAGGTTGACAAAGATTGGAAAGAAAAGTTTTTCTATCCTGCTAATCATGTTAGTGAAGTAGAACCTAAGAAAGTTAGGAAGAATAATGATGCTCCAATTATTGAGGATTGGGTGTCAGATGATGAGGATGAAGATGAGTTTTTTCCTGTAGTGGTAAAGAAGCAAACTGTTATTCCTACTGCTGCTAAAATAGAAAAACCAGTTAGGAAGCCAGTGAGATATGCTGAGATGTACAGGTCACCAAGACCTAGAGGAAACCAAAGGAATTGGAATGGTCGAAAATCCAATCAGTTAGGATGTAACTTTATATTTAATAACAAAACATGTTTTATCTTTGTAAAGTTTTAGATCACATATAATACAGCTCATCCTAACTAACAGAGGAAAATAATAGTAAGTGGAAATATTTATAACAAAAAGGATAATGACTACTATTCTAAAACCTCTCATTCCAGTGCACAGAACAAACAGAATGGCTCCAAGAGCAGTCTTTAAATGAAACTAGCCTAAAATCTTTTAATACTGTCAGAGGCCTGTTAATCCTGTATGTCAGTTAATACTAGTAATACCTCTTTTAGTACTGCATGTTCTTTTTAATACTGTTAGGCCTTCTTATACTGCTCACCCAAAATCAACAGTTCTTTGTGCTAGACCAAAGACACATTTTCAAAATCAAGCACAATCAACTGTTCAAAGGCCTTTCTACAAGAAAACAGCATTAACAAAAAGGTCTAATAATCAAAATATTAATACTTGTAGACAAACTGTTAATACTGTTAGGCCAAATGTTAATACTGTCAGGGCAAGAGGATTTAATGTTGTTAAGCCCTCAGCATGTTGGGTTTGGAGACCTATCAAACCCAATGGTGCATCACTAGTCTTTAACAAATATAATTACATTGATGCACTAGGCAGATCCAAGTCAGTAATGGCTTGGGTCCCCAAGGATAACTAACTTCATAAGTTCTATGTGCAAAGCAATTCACAGCTAAATGATAAAGGATTTGTTAATAGTGGATGCTCAAGGCACATGTCTGGAAACATAGCCCATCTTTCAGATTTTAAAGAGTTTGATGGAGGTTATGTTACTTTTGGTGGTGGAGCAAATGGAGGCAGAATTACTGGCAAAGGTACTGTTAAAACTGATAAACTTGATTTTGAAGATGTATAATTTGTCAAAGAGTTGAAGGTTAACCTTTTTAGTGTCTCACAAATGTGTGACAAAAAGAACTATGTTCTTTTTACTGACTCTGAATGTCTTGTTCTATCTCCTAATTTTAAGTTGCCTGATGAAAATCAGATACTTCTTAAAATTCCTAGACAGGATAACATGTACAGTTTTGATATGAAAAACATAGTTCCTAAAGATGGTTTAACTTGTCTAGTTGCAAAGGCTACATCTGAGGAATCAATGCTATGGCATAGGAGGCTTGGTCATGTCAATTTTAAAAATATTAATAAACTTGTCAAAGAAAATCTTGTAAGAGATTTGCCTTTAAAAAGATTTGAGAATGACCAAACTTGTGTTGCCTGTCTTAAAGGCAAGCAACACAGAGCCTCTTGTAAGACCAAGGCCTTTAATCCCATTACTAAGCCATTGTTTATGCTGCATATGGATCTCTTTGGTCCAACTTTTGTTAGTAGTCTAATGCATAAAAAATACTGCTTGGTAGTTACTGATGATTATAGTAGATTTTCATGGGTTTTCTTTTTAAGAACTAAGGATGAAACTAGTGAGATCCTTAAAAACTTTATCAAAGAGGTAGAAAACCTAGTGGATAAGAAAGTTAAAATAATCAGAAGTGATAATGGGACAGAGTTTAAAAACAAAGTGATGGATGAGTTCTGTAGGGAAAAAGGTATAAAGGTATCAAAGAGAATATAGTGTAGCCAGGACACTCAGCAAATGGTGTGCTGACAAGAAAGAATAGGGATTCATTGTGGCTGCTTAGAACAAATGTTAGCTGACTCTAAGTTACCTACAACATTTTGGGCAGAAGCTGTTTCTACTGCTTGCTATGTACAGAATAGGGTCTTAATAGTCAAGCCTCATAACAAGACTCCTTATGAACTCTTTAGGGGTATTAAAACATGCTATAGGCTTACATGAAACCATTTGGATGTCATGGTTACCATTCTCAATACCTTAGATAAGTTGGGCAAAGTTTGATGGAAAAAGTGATGATGGTTTCTGTGTTGGGGATTCCTTAAGTAGCAAGCTTTTAGGGTATACAACATTTGAAACCAGGAAGTTACAGGAGAACTTGCATGTCGGGTTCTTAGAGAATAATCCTATTGTTAGAAGGAAATGGTCCAAAGTGGCTTGTTTGATCTTGATTCTCTAACCCATCAATGAATTATATAACACAGTGGTTGCAGGACTTTTTCTAATGATGCATGCAGGTACTGCAAGAGTTCTAGTCCTGTTCCTTCAACAAGATCAAGATTGTATTGTCATGCCAATTTGGAAGGATGGCGTCATACTTTTGATGATGCTTCACCTCAATTGTTGCTGGTTGCACAAATACAAGTTCAAGATGGGACTAATGATGATTGGAATCATCAGTATAATGGCTACTGATGATAACAAGTTAATATGGCCAGTTCTAGAAGTTAGAATACTGGTAGTAGAGAAGTTATAATGATGTTCATGATAAATTAATACTGCTATATCCTGAAGGATTGATGGTTACCTCAATTCCTACATCTGAAGACACACAAGTGGAGGATCAAGATTTACAATTGGGGAAACTTTCACTTCTTATGCTGTTTTCTACTCCTCACATAAAGAATTCACAAAGATCATCCAATTGATCATGTGATTGGTGATGTGCAATCTTTTGTTCAAACAAGAAGGATGACAACTTCTTATTCTGAACTAGGATTTCTTGGTGCCATATATGAAGAAAGACTCACCAGGATAACATTTAACATGCCTTTTTGCTTGGTTCTTATCTATGTAAGAAACGCAAGAGAGTTACTAGACCTCTTAGTATCCTGCATGGAGTAGAAGCATGCAAGAAGTACATCCTACAGTTCAAACTGCAAATGGTATGGGTTATTGTAGACTTGCCTAAAGGTCATAGGGCTTATGGTACAAGTGGGTCTACAAAAACAAGAGAGATGAAATGGGAATTGTCATCAAGGTACAAGCAAGACTTGTGCCCAAGGAATACTCAAGAAGAGGGCATCTTGACTATGATGAAGTCTTTGCTCCAGTGGCTAGGATTGAGGCAATAAGAATATTCCTGGCTTATGCTTCTTATATGGGTTTTACTGTCTACCAAATGGATGTCAAAAGTGCTTTCCTATATGGTCAAATTGAAGAGGAGGTGTATGTATGTCAACCTCCATAAGGTTTTGAAGAATCCTGACCATCCTGATTGAAAGTGTGAGTAAGAAGTTGTGAAAGCACTATATGGCACTTCATCAAGCATCAGAGTTGGTATGACACATGGCCACTTATATCTTTTGAGTAATGGATTTCAACGAGGACAGATTGTCAAACTTTGTTCATCAAATTCAACTGGGGCATATTTTAGCTTGTTACAAATCTAGTAGATGACATTCATTTTTGGATATTCAAGAAGGAGTGTGTGATGAGTTTGAGAAGCTTTGAAGGATAAGTTCAGATGAGGTTCTATGGGAGAACTCACACTTCTTTTTGGGATTGCAGGTCCACAGAGATAGAAGGCATCTTTATCAGTCAATATAAATATGTCCATGTGAATTTTGAGAAAGTTCAACTACACAAAATGTGAAGCTGCCTCCACTCCCACAGATTTTGGAAAAGCCTTTGGTTAAAGATGCAAGATGCTGATGATGTTGATGGAATGTTAGATATTAGAAAAAGATTCCGTCACCTCGTGTATTTATCTGTTTATATAAACTCGTTGTTTAATAGTTAATTGTACGATTTTCGGTTTAAGTCGGGTACTATTACCGGGCATATTGTAAGAACTATATAAGTATCTTTCACTTTGGATGAGGCTAAGCTAGTCATTATTTTAATTTCAAAAAAGAAAACACTTTTTCTCTCTTTAGAAAACAATCTATAGTGGTTTCTCATCTCTAGACAAAATAGTCATATCCATGAATGACCCCGTGTTTATGATTTAGGATATTACCACAATTGGTACAGAGCTTATGGGTGATTAGATCGTGTGTATGTGAGATTTTCTTGCTGTTTTAGAACAAAAAGTGGCCATTGAAAGTTCTAGCTCGTTTTTTGAAGTTCTCTGAAATTTTGTTGTTTGTGTGTTAAAGTTTAGGTGTTTCTAGTTGACTATTAACTTATGGTTTTTATTTTTATTGTGTTGTGCAAAAGATATCCAAGCAAAATAGAGTTCGAAAGGGTGATTCTATAAGTGATTTTGTGTGGATTAAAAGTCGGGTTGTTCTTCGTGGAGAGTTGCCAGTATTTCTTTACGGCGGTTTGCTGAAATATTAATTATTTTATTAAGTAGGTTTCAACCCGCCTCTGACACACGGCGGGTTGCTTAGGTGGCGAGTTGCTCAAGAGGCGAGTTGTTACTAAGCAGCGAGTTGCTTACCAGCGAGTTGCTTACCAGCGGTTTGTTTACCAGCGGTTTGAACAGGTTATCAGCGGGTTGAATATTTTAATAGCAAATATCTAAAGGAAACTCTGGCGGTTTGTAAACTCAACGGCGGTTTGATTAAAATATAGGCGGCGGTTTGTATTCCTTCTTCGCGGCGGGTTGCTTGGCAGCGAGTTGTGTTCGGCGAGTTGCCTTAAAATTCCACCGGCGAGTTGCCTTATTTCTTTGCAGCGGTTTGGTAGCCTCTGGCGGCGAGTTGAGCTTCTGTCTTAGAAATTTGAAATATTTCAAACTCGGGATTGTAATATTCACTAAGAAAAACAAAATACGAATACTGTTAAAATCACTACTTTTAACGTACATCAAACTAATCATTGAAAATGATCAAAACATATCGTTTCATAATAACACATTATGTCTAGTATGCAAAAAGACATCAGTTGTGCAGGTTCTGTTAACACAGCACCACCAATGCTTGATAGAAATCAGACTTTGATACTTGGCAAACAACGTATACGTCTGTACTGTCTAGGAAAGGATAATGGAGATTTAATAGTATGAAGTCCATCAGAGAAGGGGCCATTTCATTTGGGAACGGTCTCAGATTTTATTAATGGAGGTACTGAGGGTGCTAGTTACAACCAATGTCTAGTACGTGCTAGAGTCCTTTAGATCCTTTCAGCTGAAGGAGAAAGGATAGTATAAAGCTGACATTCGAGCAACCAATATCCTACTTCAAGGTATACCAAAGGACATCTCACTCACTATCAATCACTATACTGACGCAAAGACATTTGTGAAAACGTAAGATAATTTGGAGTTCTGAGTTATCAAGGATGTCATGGATTCTTAGTTTTTACGGATGGAATTTGAACACTTCCGTCAAATCAAAGGAGAATCCATTCAAGGATACTAAGTTAGGTTTACGAATTCATTTAATGACATGTGAAACATCAAGATGACCATGGCCCAGGATGCAGCTTAACTCAAAGTTTGTGAACACAACAATGTTACCTGAGTGAGTAGATTCATAAATGAAGTCAAACTTAACGTGGTTTGGATGAGTCAAACTTTGATCAGTTGTATGCCTAATTAAAGCAAAACATGGAGGTTGCATAGCGAATGAGAATAGAATTATGATGGAAAGGTTCAGTCAACCAAATAATGATCCGTTGGCACTAGTGTCAGACGCCTCAGTTCAGCAGTATCCAACCCAATCATCCAAGTCTCCTCAATCTGCAACAGAACCATATCCTTCTGACAAAACTTCAAATGGACTAAGGAAGTAGACTTCAACAAGAAAACTTGATTGAAAGTTTATTCCAAATCACGTGCTCTCCGTACTCAATACATACAAATTAACATCTTCTCAAAACAAACAATCACTACGTAGAGCGTCGTCTAATGCAAGGAATAAAGGGCTTAATGTATGTTTTTCAAAAAAAAAAAAGGGGAATAAAACGGGAAGGTTGTGGTTCATGATGTACGTGGAAGATACAATGAGATAATCAAGGAAGACATTTCGAGAAAAACAATGCAAGAGGAAATGGTGTAGCTGGATGTTGGAGGTCAGAATGAGGGGCCTTTATATCCCTAGTCAGCGAAACCCATCGAGTGCTACCATCTGTAATACGGATAAGGGCACATAGCACGAGAATGTCCAAGGCCAAACTGACTTCATGATTAGGCATACTTCAAGGACAAGATGCTACTAATGCAAGCCCAGGAGAATGGTGCAGTACTGGATGAAGAACAGCGTTGGTTCTTGCTTGAGAACACGTTTCCAACGTTGATGATGGATGTGGATAATTCACCAGAGAATGATTTGGACTCTATGTGGACCATGTCTTTGAAGCTGCTGTAATGTGATGCATTCAACTCTGATGTTGACGAGGGTCCATACACACAGACCATGTCATGACAAATCTCACATCAGATGATCGAATCTACGATGAAGACGGGGACATCATATGACTCAAATTACTTCATTCTGAGGTACATGATCATGTATACCCTTGTAAAGCATTTAGATGGGTATCCATGATGTACACGAGATGCTGTAACGATGTACAACACACTTCTGTTGTTGACTCCGTGTTGACTATATGAGTGTTATAAGTAAATAATTATTCCGTATGATCGTATGTGGGAAGAAACGAGGATCCATGTTGTTCAAAAGAATTGGTATCTTTCTATGCGATATGATGAATTTGATGTCCATTCTCGATGTAATGCATGAATAGGGTGTACAAAGTAGATTAGCAAATAAGGCAGACAATGGTAGTTAATGACTCAGTGATCCTATGAAACTTGCGGTGATATAAGAGAACTGGACTGGAGTATGAAAAACGGAAAAGTTTGAATTAACTGATAGAGAACGAAAATTAGATGAACAAATGAGAATAATTATTCAAACAAAATAAAAAGGAATACCCTCTTTAAAAATCTGAACTTCATTAGCACAATTACGCCTTAGTTTCTACCGTTGACCATTATATGTCATAGACAGAAGAAGTAAACACTTTGAAAATGGATTTTATACAAAAAGAAGGACAAGTTCCCTTGAAGAATTTTTGGACATTCCTGAAGCTAAAGATAAGATTGAGATAGATTATATAAACAGGATCAGTCTGTTCAAACACGTTCACATGTTGTGTAATCCCAAATGGCTTCATTTGATGTGAAAAGCAAAAGGTAGCAATAGGCTACAAAAATACCTTATTGTCTCGCTGTGCAAAGCAAGCTCAGTCTGCATCATGTATAATGGTCAGTACTTGTCACTACTCCATCAACACACCCAATGTCATACAATGGACACAGAAACACGCGTGTGTTAGCTGAGATAACTAGGAATTGAATGTCTGTTGAAAATGCAAATAGCGTCCTCTATGTATTGGAAATAAAGTATAGGATTCCCCCCCCCCCCAATTACTCGAAATGAGAAACTTTTGCAACACTTTTGCTCCCATAGAAATCTGACCAAGAACAGTATTTTGGTCCATTGATGACAACAACAGGAAAAAGCTGAAGACCTTAGCTTCAATAACCAATTTCAGCATTAACAGGGTATCCACCCAATACCCCTGTCAAGCTATGTCCCCAGAATTCTTTCTAAACAAAAAGTCAGTGAAGTTATCTTTATGTACTCACATAACTTTTCACGGAATTTGACAAAACTTGCAAAACTAGAATCACCCTAACAGGTATTACAGAGGGGGAAAGAGGTTTTGAGCAAACGAAAAGATGTTACCTCACTGAAGTTATTCCCATTTTCAAATCTTAAACGAACACTTGTTGGTTACAACAGCACTCTTTAAAATGGAAGTTATAAAGAAATGGAAGAAATTTTGATACAAATGATTAACGAGTGGACAAGATGACTGTAGACAAGCAATGTACTCGAAATTGAAAAGAAAAACCTTCTAATTGAAAATTGAGAATCTGTTGCTTAATTGTTTGTCGACTTCAAATATGTATGATTGTGGGAAAAGATCACGTTGTTAGATCTTGAAGCTGACATGTCTAAAGTTCATGATGAGTCAAAACATATTCCAAAACTTGAAGGGGAATGCCTAAGAACTTGCAATTAAGTATCAACATCTTCAAGAATTGTTTTGTAATAAGCAAATCACACACGTGCAAGAAGCTCCTGATTTCTGAATCATTCTTTAAATTCAAGAATCTCGAATATTCATATTCATAGAAAAAAGACAACGTAATTAGAAACTTTGAAAGTTCTAGTCGCGAATGTGAATTGACAGAAGTTGTGAGTCGTATATGACTAAAGATGTCGCTGCCTTATTGAACAAAATGATTGCGTTAGAATAGAACTAGAAACAGGTCAAACAACATTACAAGAGAATTGTATGACTCAATTAGACTAAGCGTGCTCACGCAAGTGACAAAAGACATCTACGATGTTAATGTAAATTGAGAGTCTAAAAGCTCAATGGCGCGAGCAAAGAGTCTTGTTTCACTAGTGACTATGTCAAACAAAAGTCCCTTGCTCAATGGCATGTCTTGCCATTGACGTTAAAACACATCCCTCACCCCTTAAGACAATAGGAGTGCTCATTTAAAACTAGCAGTCAGCCATCTTAAAGTGAGTGTAGAAAAACAATTAGGGAGAGTGTAGAGGAAGTAGAGTGGTACACCACTAGATAATACACTTAACTATGCTTCCAATACACTAAGCTATCTTAGAGAAATTGTTAGAATATGTGATTGGGGCCCAACCACCCTCCCCCCAAAACTTGGCCCAAAGAGTTTCAATAAAAGGAGATAACAAAGCTCCCTCTACCCTTGTTACTAGGTAAAAAGCAAGTTACTTTTAGTGACTAAACCTGGAAATCTTCATCTAGAAACACACAGAAACACGAAGTGAACCAGAAAGTTCAACAGACTAATATCCTTGTGATTACCTCTACAGGGACGTAACGATTCCACTTAAAGCAAAGCGATCAAAGCTTAGAAGCAATACAAAGAAAATAGGATCCTGCCTGTAAGAAGGAGAATATGAAGGCAAAGTAGAAGACCACCTTAGGAAAAATAAGTCAGTTTGGACTAAAAAGTGAACTGGTTGATTCTAGCTTTTAGCTCTAAGCGTGGTTGTAATTAAATTCGTGTGTCTGACATCTGTGTGCAAAACTTTGTAATAAATTGTGTAAAACTCTGAAAGTCATGAAATGTGTGTTGTTAATATCTTGAATTATGTGAATGCTACCTCCACTGTTAAAAACTGTCTTGAATAAAAGGGAGCAAATTAGAAACCAAAAGGCAGACTGTCTGATATTAGTTTTATACAAGACAAGCGGGTTTAGAAAGCTAGGGAAAACTATTTACAGATTTGGTTATCAATGGAGACCCACAGGAAACAAAACTCACCTTAGAAAAAAACTTGTTTGGGTTCTCAATGGAGACCCACAGGAAAGAAATTTGTGCTTAGGCGAAATGTGCCACTAGTAACTAAGCTTTCTGTGAATTGTTCTACTCAATATGCTAACACTCCGCAGGACCCCATACAAAAATTGGGGAACACACGAAATTCCTCAAATACCTCAAACTCGACGCGGTTTCAATTGCAGGTCGATACACGGTCATTTTGGTATCTGGACTCAGGCTGTTTCAAAGAACATATGACGGCGAATCGTCAAAGCTCATGGAATTTTGTGAAAAAGTTCCATCGGGTCAGTCAGATTTGGGAATGCATCACTTAGGAGCTACTCAGGGTTATGGAGGATTATGTTATAGGGGACAGTGTGATTCAAGTGTATAACTTTCTGGGGGACTTGGACACATTTATTCTCTGTGGGCAATTTTATGATTTTGATCTGAAGTTTGCCTTCAGAATAGCATACTTGCTTTGTTCGTGATATTAAGGGTACTGACATTACTTAAAGTAGTCTCAGCACAATTTGTACACGAATATCGATTGATGAAATGATGAAGTCTTCTCCGATATGCTTGTGTGCTAAAGCTTCCAAGTTCCAAAATCATTGTTGTGGCATCGTCGTTTAAACATTTAAACTTCGGCACAATAAATGATCTTGATATCGAAAAGATCTGAGGATAGAGGTCTTCTTTGTTGAAGTTTAAAAAAAGATTCATCTTTGCTCAGCCTGTTCCAACTTGGGGGGGGGGGGAAAGGGGGGGGGGGATAAAAAAAAAGGCAAAGAAGTTCTCCACCGGCCAAAATCTAAAAATATAAAATATGGAAGTTTATTCCTTACCCTTCCATGGATCTGGTGCGGTCCATTGATGAAGTCCAGAGTATTAAAGGAAGAAATTACATCATTAGTTCATGGGTTGACTATTTTTCAAGATTCACATGGGTAATGTTCTTTGAGGTCAAAGATGAAACTCCAGAGTTTTGTCACCAAAACTTTTTATGGCAAAGACAGGTTGCCTCAACAAAACAGTCAGATTCACCCGAACAGATAACGGACGGAATTCGTCAACCATTGTGATGTCTGAATACTTTGAAGGTGTTGGTATATTTCATCAAATGTTTGTTCAGAGACTCATCAAATATACGGGCGTTGTTGATAGACGTAATCGTACAAATGTGGAAGCAGCATCGTACAATGATGATATTCTCGAAAGCTCCCATGTTTCTCTGGCAGAAGCTGTAGTACTGCTTGTTACTATCCCAGACAGTCGATCATCTGTGGTACAAAAATCATACTCGTCATAACAAAAACCCTTATGAGCTTGTGCATGGAATGATAGCCTGATCTTATTTTTTTCCGAGTATTTGGTGCTCTGTGCTATCCTACAATGATAGCAAAGATCTAGGGATAATTTCAGCCGAAGCTGACATTGGGCATTTTCGTTGGGTATGCTTCCTAGCAGGAAGGGCTATAAAAATCTACAATAAGAGAAACTCTGCGATTATGGAAACAATTCACGTCACATCGATGAGATGCATCAGTGCAAGGGCTCCTGTTACGCACGAGTTGCAGGGCCCGTAGCCTTTCATTCAGAACCCTGGATAACTCAAACAGGGCTTGCTCCAACGATAAAGAACGGAGATGTTATTTCAATACCAATGTTTGAGGAACACATTGTACAATCTCGAGTCAAAGAACCAGTTGCCTTCTGCCTACTGAAACTTAACGCTCAAAGTTATTCCAACCAGGTACATCTTTGTCTACCAACGATGCTCAAAGTATTGCACCGTCGACAAGTGCTTCATCGTCAACATCCGATATACATCATCCAGTCCAACATCAAGAAATTGCAGAAGAACCCACTCACGAAGACACTCCAATCAATCACGATGTTCTTCTTCCTTCACATAACCTGTTAACTAGAGATCCAGGTTCGGCACAAATCATCATATGAGAGTGTTAACTACAAAAACCGGAACCCAACAAGTTTCAATTACCACCAGACCATCTCAGAAGTGGTCAAAGATTCTTCCTTGGATAACATCGTTGGCCTATCCCTCTCGCCATGTATCTACCAGTAAACAGTTGGATCCGATGCTTTGTGGTGATGTTTCATACTGAACTGTCCTCCAAAGTCGACCCAAGAACTTCAAATGGCCGTGATAGATAGAATTGCTGGTTTCAAGCATGCCAAGATGAAATTTCACGAATTTTGATCGACTTGAAGTATAGGAATTAGTTCACTCGCACTATTCTATGTTACTAGTTATAGCTCTCAATGTGGATCTACAAAGTGAAGCTGGATGAATATGGTGATGTACTGATACACAAAGCTCGGTTTGTTTGCAAAGGATATCATCAGGAGGAAGGTATTGATTTTTGAAGAAATCTATTTGGCTCCAGTTGCACGGATAGAGGCCATCAGAATTTTCATTGCCAATGCTGCAACCATGATCATGATACTCTACAGATGGATGTCAAAAACTGCTTTTTGAATGGTGATTTTCATGAAGAGGTCTTGTCCTCTTTTTTATTTTTATGTTCAACCTGAAGGATTTGAAAGACCAGGAAAATCCTACTCTACGTACTATCGTCTGAAGAAAGCTCTTTATGGCTAAAGCAGCACCAAGGGGTGGTTATGACACACTCTCAAAGTTCCTGTTGGGTAAAAATAAATTTCAAGGGTGCCGTGGTCAATAGCGCTATTCACACGCAAATCAGGCAAACACATTCTACTTGTTCAAATATACGTAGATGACATCATTTTTGCCTCAACAGATCATAATGCGTGTAACATATTTTCAAAAGAGATGAGCTCCAAATTTCAGATGTCGATGATGGGACAAATGTCATTTTTCTTAGGATTACAAGTTTCTCAAAGTCTCGGAGGCATCTTTATTAAACCCAAGCGAAATATGCTTCGAAACCTTAATAGATGTAGACGTATGGAATGGATCTCTCTGACCCTGTTGTAACAACCAATATATGGATCGATTGAAACTGGACGAGGATGTCTCATGGGATTTTTAGTTGACCAAAATTCGATTAGAGGAATGGTGGCTCCTAAATGTACCTTAAAGCCAGTAGAACCGACACTTGTATTCGCCGTTTGATGTGTGCTAGATATCAGCTAAGCTACCAAAAGCACTTTGAAGCTATCAAACGTGTCTTTCGGTACTTGAAAGGGAAACCATATAACGATGGGGTCTTTGGTATCCGAAGACCAACGAGCAATGTCACTAAAGCCTTATGCTGATGCCGAATCTATGCTGGGATGTTCAAGATTCAAGAAGAAGTTAGTCGGGAAGTGCTCAGTTTCTTGGAGATAGATTGGTTAGCTGGTCATCAAAGAAGCAAAGAAGCACGGCAATATCAACTACAGAGGCTGAATACATCGCCATGTCTGGATGTTGTGCTCAAATCCTTTGGATGCGATCACAGGCGACAAGACAACAGATTTGATACTTCAATAAAATGAACTTTGTACTGTGACCAACAAAATGCTATTGCTCTTTGCGTGTAACAACGTTCTAGCCTCTCGCTTAAAAAACTCGACATTGAGACGGCACCATTTCATCCGAGAGAAAGTGGAAAATAGCGAGTGGTGGAAATCTACATTCGTGGAACGAATTATCAGATTGCAAGACATTCTTACCAAAGCATTACTATGAGAACGGTTCAAATTTCTTCTTCACCTCCTAGGCATGATAGAGTTTGACCCCTTATGAAAACTCTCAGACGTCTTCAAGAAGGAGAGGATGAGTAAACAGAATGTCTTAGTGTATCCTATTGTAAATATGACCTCACAATATAAAATATATTTAATTAATATTAATAATAATAATGTATATATATATTTAATATTCTATTAAATTATTTAATTAATAATATTAACTAATAAATACTTAGGTAATATTTTACAGTCATTTGAATTACTTAACAAGGTGTGCAATTACTTCAAATTGCAACCCGGTTTAACGTCTGGGCATGGATTACTTTATATCCATGCTTTATGGGAGTATAGTAAAACAATGGTGAGAGAAGGTCTGTTCGCCTGATCTTTTCTTCTCACTCAACGACTACAGCTCTTTCAATAGAAAACGGGTCGTTGTTTGAGGGGGAGAGTAAATGGAAAAAATCTAAGGGGTTCTAAAAGACAGTTGGATGCTATGAAAGTGTAATTATAAGATGTTTGTTGTATTCTAATGGGTTAATATTTGAAGGGGAGTTAATTAATTTTAACTCAAAGGTCCAAAGTTATCTAGGGTTGTAATGTTTAGGGTTTAAAAAGCATTTGCTCTTTGTTTCCTAGCCTTATTAACCAATAGGGACTAAGTTGGCCAATTGCCTAATCTTAGAAAAGCCTTAGAAATACTTAAAACAAAAAATAAAAGAAGATGGAAACCTAAGGGACTGAAACTGCCAACTTTCTAACTTAGGAGTATAAAAGTGGCGGCGAGTTGCCATTTGGTCAAACCTTTTGAAAACCGGTCAAAGAAAAAAAACACACACACACACACTCGCAACTCGCCGCCAAGAACCAAGCCTCAAATCGCCGATTTCCAGTGTTTCGAGCAAAGGTATGTATCGGTCCTTAATCTATATCATTTATTTAGTGTGTATATCAAAGGAATCGAATGAAAACACAGTAAAAAGTGTATAAAAATTAGATCTAGGGTCGTGTTACATGAGAATACCAATGTAGTGTTGTAAGGTGTGCTTTAGTTGCTGGGAATTGTTCATAAGGTATATATTAATGAGTTTTGATGTGTGGTTTTCTATCTCAAACAATAGTGAATAAGGTGCCTTTGATTCTTATCAGCGGGTTGTAGTTTAAAAAGTAGATATATGTGTGTTTGATGAAAAGAATGGTAGCAATGTATATCTATAACATAGGAATGCCTTAGGATGTGATTAGTGTTGAAAAAGGAGGTGCGGGGTTTGAATCTTAAGAAACCGGCCCGAATGGCGAGTTGCGTATATTTCTAAACGGCGAGTTGGTTATTTTATTATTTTTTAATAAATTACTCAACCCGCTGGTTCATACGGCGGGTTGATTCATAGCGAGGATGTGTGGATTTCTATCTCAAACAAAAATGAATGATTCGCCCAGGTTTCTTAATGGCGGGTTGACTTGTAGAAAGAAAAAGTAGGGTGTAATGTGTGTCTTATGCGTAGGATAGCCTAGGAATGCCTTAGGATGTGATTAGGTTTGACAAAGGAGGTGCGGGGTTTGAATTTTAAGAAACCAGTACGAATGGCGAGTTGCGTATGTTTCTAGGTGGCGGGTTGATTAACAGCGAGTTGCCTAACGGCGGGTTGTTAACAGCGGGTTGCCTAACGGCGGATTGTTAACAGCGGGTTGCCTAACGGCGGGTTGATTAACAGCGAGTTGCCTAACGGCGGGTTGTTAACAGCGGGTTGCCTAACGGCGGGTTGATTCACAACGGGTTGCCTAACAGCGGGTTGACTCACAGCGAGTTGTCGAATGGCGAGTTGGCCAACAGCGGGTTGCCTAACAGCGGGTTACCATAATTTTCTATTATTATATTCCAACAGGTAAACCGCCATTTCTCGGCGGTTTGGTCAAATATTTTTATATATTAAAATATTCAACCCGCCCCTTTTCGTGGCGGTTTGCTCGATTCTCCTAACGGCGAGTTGGCATTCTGCCTGGCGGCGGTTTGGGCTAAGTTTCATATTTTGGCCCATTGAGCCCAATAATCTATCAAGGCCCCTTCGAATGACCCAGTTGCTTTTCTAAAACCCCATCCGGGCTTAGTTAACAAGTAATTGATCCTGTTGGATAATTAGTAGATTTTAATCAAACCAGAGTTACCTCTGTTTTTAATCAATCGTGGAATGACATGACTTTAATCAATGCTGAAGTTCTCTCTAACTTCGTTTCTCTGCAATGTTTGTCTTCTTTGTTAAATACTCTTTTGCAGAATACGATGGCAGAACAAAATGTTCCCACTCAACCTCCTACAAGAACAGATGAGCAGATTGTACCTCGCTCTCAGTGGTTAACAATCGGGAAAAGCAACCTACTTTTCAATGCACAAAAGATTCAAAAGAACCCCATCTTTCAGATATCAGTGGACATCCTGAGTAATACCAACTTCTTCCAAGCATTCACTGCCTCAGCAAATGTTCCTGCTATCTACCTGCAACAGTTCTGGAACATAATGAAATATAACGAGAAGACTGGGGTTTATAGTTGTCAAATTGATGAACAATGGTTCGATCTAAGTGATGGTCTTCTCAGAAAGGCATTAGCAATTACTCCTGTCACCCCAGCTCAACCGTTTGAGTTACCTTCGTCTGGTAACACTGTGATTGATTTTGTTAATGAGCTGGGGTATCCTGAACCTGTAGAAATTGTCTCCAATATACGGGTGAATTATGTGTATCAACCATGGAGAGCAATTCTAACCTTAATCAACCAGTGCTTGACAGGAAAGACTTCTGGCAGTGACAAACCGAGACACCCAGTTCTGCAAATGCTGTGGGGAATCGTCACTCAAACTAATGCTGATCATGCAGAGCTGTTATGGGAAGAGTTTACTCAAGGGATCCAGACATTTTTCTCACACAAATCAAGTCACAAAGCCAGTTGGAAGGACCCAAAGAAGAAAGCAACTCCTCTCCTCATTCCTTATGGACGGTTTTCCAAGGTGATAATCTACTACTTAGCAAGCAATAACAACATCCATCGACGTCCTGATTCTGCTGTTCATCATACTGGAGATGATTTTATATTAGGAAATCTCAAGTTTGTCCCAAAAGGTGAGACTGTTGAAGTGTTTGGAATGGCAATTCCCGATCCCTTGATTACTGAAGCCATTCAACAATCCTCGTATTATCCCAAGTATCTAGAAATGGTTGATGAGAATACAAAGAAAACCCCGCAAGAAAGTGCAAGCATGCAACATGCAACAAAGCATGCTCCACCCAAAAAGCCCACAACCACTACTCCAGTCAAACAATCCACGCCAGCTCCTGCTCCGACAAAGAAACCTTCCAAGCATAAGCTTCCACAGAAAGTTAGAAAAGGAAAGCCTATTTTCCAACTTGTTGATGAAGATGATGAAGCTCAACAAGAATCTGTTCCTCAAGAAGAAGGTGATGATCCTGATCTTGAACTGGTGGTATGTGTTTAATTACACACACCTTTTACCTTTAAAAATGAGCTAAAATAACCAAAAACGGACTTAAATGCCAAATATATGCTTGTTTTGCTAATTGTGTTATGCAGGTACGGATATCTAAGAAAAGGACGAAAAATAAAGCCAAAACGATAAAACCGGACATTGAATGGAAAAGCGTGGAAAAGATAAAGTCAAGACAAAGCCCAAGTGAGAAAAAAGTCAACCCCGACAAATCCAAAGTCAAAAAGTGAAGAAAAATAAGTTTAGGGACTAAATTGCCAAGTCCCTAACTTATTTTAAAGAAGGAAATAAAGAAAATACTTGCAAGGGCTAAAACTGCCAACTGCCCAAAGTATTAACCATAAAGGCCGAGTCTGCCAACTCTCCAAAGTTATAACCCAAAAAGGACTTAACTTGAAATACCAAGTATAACACTTGGGGGGTGTTTTTGCCAAGTCCTAAAACGTTTAATAGCACAAGGACATGTGATGCAACAAACACTATATCCATGAGGGACCAATCCTGACAAAAGCCCAAACCCTCACCCCACGTTTGAAACACTGTATATCTCTCCCATCATTTCCCGCCAAAGCTCCTAAACCCCAAACCTGTCACTTTCATACTCCATTGACTTCCCACATCCCTCCAAACCTTTCACAATCCTAAACCCCACCCCCCACATGGGTATGCCAAGCTGGCAATCCAAAAACCCACCAATTCGATCAAGGGTTTAGATGTGAGACCTTGGGCACCAAGATAAATGAAGGGCTAGGATTGCTTTGAGTTTACACACTCACAACAAGCACATATGCTGTTTTGTCTCTACAAAGAAGCACAAGAACAGAAGACCCAACCCTAAACTCGTTTTACTATTTAAGCTTTTGTAAGCCATTGTGGCAAGTTAGTTAGTTTTTTAGTAAGAGTAGTTTTAGGTGTAGTTTTCTTTTAAAAGTTCAGTTTTAAAGTCTTTAAGTATTCCAACTTCCATGTACTTTTATTTTGAAGATTAATGAAAATTCAGTTTGTTTTTAATATTATGTTCTAAGTTACTTATACTTCTTTAAATATCATTTAAGCTCTTAATATAAGCTCTATATAACCTGTTTTAAACTGTGACACAAATTTAAGAAAAAAAATTAAAAAAAGGAAAAAAGTTACTGTTTGATCAAGCAAAAGGATGAATGAGCAAACAAGGATGGCTCATTGGGTTTCTTAGTTCATATATAAGCTTTTAATATATGTACCTTAACCTGTTTTTAAAAGCTGTGATACAAAGAACTTAAGAAAAATTGAAAGAAAAAAGAAAGGGTCACTGTTTGGTAAAGGAGGAATGAGCAATAATGGATGGCTCATTGGGTGCTTAGTATCGCTTATTTATAAGCTAATGGGTAGGTTTTAGAGCTTATTTAGGGTCTACATAATCCTGTTTTGAGCAAGGATTAAGGTATGCTTTCTTTTTAAATTTTTGCTTAAGAATTACTGTAGCAAGCTTATTTTCAGCTTATTTATGTCTTATTTGCTTATTTGCTTTTGCTTTTTACTCTTTAGTGCTTAACCATGCTTGTGTGACACTGTTCTCTTAAGACTTATGCCTAAACCAATCTTTATAACTTTAAAATTCGTTTTTTAAAATATTAAGGGGTGTTTGGGTTAAGTACTAAAACGGGTCAAAATGGAAATGGTATGGGTTGGGGACATTTGGCTAACCTTGGCTTAAAATATTAAGCCTTTTGAGTCTATTTTTCCAAAGCTTTTAAGTTCAAAAAGTGTTTCTCAAGTTATAACATTGTGTTCTCAAGTCTGTCAAGTTTTAAGAAAGGTCTCAAAGTGCTTATTTAATTAAGTTGTTAAAACTAGCTTAGGAGTAGTGTTTTCTTTATCTTTTTAGAGTAAAAATCAAATAGGTTAAACATCTTTGGTTCCCTTTTATTTCTGTCCAAGTCTGTCAACTATTCCAAGTTTTCATATGTGAAACAAGTCAAGTTTTTCAAAAAGATAAATCACCTATTTCTTTTGTAAAAATCAGCAACTTTAAAGTGTTTTCAGTCCTTTAAAATTTGTGCACAAGCTCACCTAAAGTCAAGCTTAATCTGTCTTAACTTTGTTTTTTAATTTAAGCTTATTTGACAGCTTATTTCAAGCTGTCAAATTAAGCCCCTTGTTATTTAGATTATTTGCCCTGGTGCTAGACACCATCTTTAAGCCTTCTGTCCTAGCTTATTAGAAGGCCTCAGCCCAAGCTTTTGGCTTTTCTAAGAAGCCAATAAGCTCTTTTATTAAGCCATAGCTTTGTAGGTTTTAAGAGGCCCTCTAAGTAGCTTTAATTTAAGCCCAAAGTAGGCTTTTTGACTGTTTCATTTAGTTTAGTTTAGTAAATTGCTTATTTTCTTTTTCTAGCTTATTAGGAGCTTATTAGTCATAGCTTTTTATTCCCTTTTACTTATTTAGCTTGGTTTTCTATTTGTCTTAGCTTATTAGTCCTTTGCTTGCTTATTGTTCTAGCTTAACTGTCCAAAAAGTCACCAAGAGAAAGCCCTTTTGCCTTAAAAGCTTATTTAAGCAAACTGTCCAAAGAAAAAGCCCTTTTTCAGCTTATTCATAAGCATTTTCAAAAAGTCGTAGTTATGAAAATTGTTAAGCTCAAGGAGCTTAACAAGTTTGTTTGAAAAGTTTTTGTAAAAAAAAGGGGAGATAAGGGGAAACCCGGGTGAGCAAGACTCGAACCCGGGCCTCAACCCTCAATACACCCCTTTTATAACCAAACGTCTTACCGCTGTGCCCTTGGGACTTCTACGTTAGAGTCCCAAGTGGTTTAGTATTTAACCCATTTTAGCCCGTTTGGCTATAAGCTCCTTCAAGCTTATTTTCGGCTTATTTATAAGCCGAAATTTAGGTTTCTTATTTTTCTTAGGATAGTTGTAGGATCTAGTATTTTAGGTAATTTTTTCAGAATTTTTAAAAATAGTTTAGTATTTTTTATAATTTAATTTAGTTAAAAGTTTTAAAAATTCATAAAAAATACAAAAAATATCAAAAAAATATTTTTCTTTTTTAGAAAATTTTCTTTAGTCATTATATTCTTAGGAAAAATAAAAAAACTTTGTAGGTTAAATTTCAAACTTTGATTTTTAAAGACGGGTCCCGGGTACGGATTTTGTCTTGACCGTTTGTTGGGTCAAACATCTCCGTTTTTCAAGTCTAGTCCCTTTTTCATTTCTTCATATTTGATCCCCTAGAGTAGTTTAGAAGTAAAAATTTCTTTGTAGAGTTAATTTTTAAGATTTTAGGTTTTTACCCCTTGTTCGGGATTCCTGCTCTCGTTTTTCAGCTTAATTTCATAATTTTTAGGTTTTTCTTAATCGTTTTTGTTTGTTATTGATTAATCTAGCTTTCTACTCTCTCAAATCATTAATCTCATTCAAACTCAATCTTCCGACTGTATCGATTCTCCAGTCCAGCCTCGTTGGGGATAAACGACCCGGGAACATTCTATACTATTTCCCGGTTTCATTGATTGTGTTTTTAAATTATACTTACTATATATTTTATATTTTATTATATTATATATATATATATATATATAAGGTGTAGTTTAGCTCAAATCAATTTTTGGCGCCGTTGCCGGGGAGGCTGTGATACCGATTATCGTTACTTTTGACCATTTGTGTTTGAATCTATAAATATAGTCATATAAAAAAAACAAAAAAACAAAAACAAAAAGTACAAAAATATTTTCATTTTCTTTTTAGTATAATTATCATTTAAAGAAAAGCCAAAAAAAAAACCAAAAATATAAAAACATTGTCTTTAATTATCAATAAAATTCACAAATTGGTAAAAATACCAAAATATAATATTCTCAACTGAGGTATTATCATAATAACTTCCGGTGAACTTTTTGGTTCCCAACTCGAACAAAAGATTTAAAAAGTTGCCTTTTGTGTCACTAGCGAGGTACGGTTCACCTTTTAAAAGATAAACAAACTCTAAGAGGGGTATAAGGCGGGTTGTTCCTAGGAACTACGACCCTAAAGGAAAAAGGTTTTTAATAGCTTCGCGCTTTCCTATTCCTCCGCTCCTTTGTGCGTTTTTCTTTTCAAAGAGTTACCGAGAAGCTTGTTGATTATTAGGTTTAAGTTGTCTATCTCGTTATCCGTAAAAAAAATAATAAAAAATAATAATAAAAAAAAATTAGTTTAAATTTTCTTTTTCTGCTTTGTGCATGCGCACTCGTTCTCAATCCCGTAATCTTAACCGTCAACAACAA
>BQNB010035547.1:1050-50780 GCA_026074375.1 Tanacetum coccineum
TATATATATATATATATATATATATATATATTTACATTATATATAAGAGGATGTATGCCACATCATAATGCCTACTAATCATTATATAATGTCATGTCATCATTAATTAAAGACCATCATTAATTAAAGACCACAATGCTATGTCATCATTAATTAAAGTCATGTCATTACAATTAAAACCATATCAATATTAAAATGTAACTAAAATTCAAAATTTATTTTGTGTAAAAATGTAAGCAGCAGGATTCGAACCTAAGTTCGTAAGTCCACAAATAAACGCACCTACCATTAGACCATAATGGAAGATGCATCAAGTTTTGAAAAATCTTTATTACATTTTACATTTTATATATAAGAGGATGTATGCCACATCATAATGCCTACTAATCATCCCATAATGCCATGTCATCATTAATTAAAGACCACAATGCCATGTCATCATTAATTAAAGCCATATCATCACAATTAAAACCATATCAATATTAAAATGTAACTAAAATTCAAAATTTATTTTGTGTAAAAATGTAAGCAGCAGGATTCGAACCTAAGTTCGTAAGTCCACAAATAAACGCATCTAATTAGACCATAATGGAAGATGCGTCAAGTTTTGAAAAACTAAATATACGTTCATTTTGGGTGACACAAATAAATAAAATCCAATAATAAAATCCGGGTGACCCGACCCGTCCGATCCAAATAAAAAACGGAAAACCAATCATTGTTGATAGGTATCTTTTTCCCCAATCACCCAAACACAAAAACCTTGAAAAAAAACCTCTCAGTGTCTCTAATAAACGATAAAACATATGAATGATTATCAAGGAGAAGTAATTCATTACTCTTTGATATCCATGATCCCTCGGTGCATAGCATATTATCCATGATCCAACAGTGTAGTAGGTATGATCTTTTATTCTACAATAATTATTGTTTTTTTCGTTTTCATGAAAATCAAACAGGAAAAAAATGGGTAATGATATATTAACACAACGATCAATATTGTTTTCATAAAATTAATATCTTAACAATTAACTCTTATCTAAGGAACCCATTACCTACACAAACAATGGGTATATCTTGAAACACGAGTTTTACAATGTACACCATATGCTTTTAGCACATGACTTAATAAAATATTAATGACAATCAAATGTTTAGCATGACCAAATAAATACACGGCCAACAGATTTTCTATTACTTTTGATTTTGCATCATTAAGTTATATTTTATTATTGTATTAATCTCTATGGTAATCTATAAGAATAATAAATATTTTATAGTATTTACGTAAAGAGAATTGTGTTAAAGAAAAGAAACAAAGATATGTTGACTGATATGATGGAAGACACCAACATAGAAGACGATGACCTTGCATCAATGACCATCGAAGATATTAAAAGACAATCTCATCTTCTGGATAACGAGATACGAGTCTGGAACTTGATTCGTTTAGTTGTAATTTCTTTAGTTGTAATTTCTAATTTCTTTATTTATTTGTTATATATTCATTCTTTAGTTGTAATTTCTAATTTCTAATTTTTGTTATGTATAGGAAGAGTTGCAGAGAACAAATCTGGAACTTGATTCGTTTAAGGATAAAATTAAGGAGAATCCAGAGAAGATTAAATTGAATAAACAACTTCCTTACTTAGTTGGTAACATTGTTGAGGTACAATCCTTTTTTTTCTTTTATTGTTTTGAGCAACTAACGTGATTTTTAGCTTCTTTTTATGTTGTTAAAACATGAGCTTATTTATGTAATCACCACCAAGTGGCCTAGAGGTCAAAGGGTTTCAACCCTACTTATACATTTTCCGTATATATCTTAGTGAAAGACGTGCCCTTTTCGGGCAACCGTTTTTATGTTTGTTTGTTCATTCACGAACATCATTTACTTAATGTTCATTTTTGTTTGTGTTTGTTGTTTGTCTTCCTTTCTTTTAGGTGTAACTGAACATGAACCAAGCGTAAACAAAATCGATCTTCCGGCAAAAAAAAACCCAAAAATGTTTTTATCAACATAAGATTCTATGTTCCAACTGAAATTTGAACACCATATGGCAGTCCACCAAGGCTTCAAATTATGTTGTGGTAGAAGCGAAATAATATACGTTTGTTATCTAAAACTCGCACTTTTTCTTATTTTTCTGTCAGTGAATCTTAGAAGAAGTGTTTTTTGGGACATGAAGAATCGTCTTCCCCGAAGTATCGCAACGCTGGAGTGGGAGAACAGCTTTGTCTCTGTTTACAGCAAAGGAAGAGATGAGGCGATTAATTTCGGAACACCTAAACCTGTTACGTACTGAAATTGTGACCCTGGATTCGGATGAGGGTACTCAGGTTAGTGTCCTTGTGTTTTCAAATTATTTCAACATGCTAACTGAAATTTGGCAAATATTACATTCTTATTATATGTCAATTCTGAAATACACAAGAATTGAAATCACCCTTTTCTCTTTTATTTTAATCATCGGTGATGACGTATAGGAAGTCTAACATGACTTTGGGCCAAACCCACACTATCAGAATAAGGCCCAACTAGATCCGATTACAAGCATATAGGGCCGAAACTAAGCCCAGTCCCGTACTGGCAGCGGCCCGGACATATTAAGACGGACGCGGACTATCCCTATTCTGCTTCCGCAATACATTGCAGCGGATTGACCAACGTCCGCGGAAGGTAGTTCGCTGCAGCAATCACGATTATGACGGATCCTTGCCCGACAAGGGTCCCACTCTGGCCACCAACAGATTATATGCGAAATACTAGGAAACCCTAGTATTACTAGCCTATAAATAGGAATCATCGTACATTCCAAAGAGGTACACAATATTCTCTCACTCTGACACACATATCTCTGACAACATGCTCTCTTACTCTTACGCCGGAGTCTAATCGTGGGGTCCACCCCCACGGTAAGGCTAACGGTTTACTTTCATTGTGCAGGCAATCATCCAGATCACTTGATTTAGTACAAGATCCAATCCATTCGCAGCTTGTTGGCCCGACCCAACAAGCATTCCAAATCCAATTTAAACCCGTAACATAAATTGTACTAACATAAACAATATAAGTGTTCGATGCTAAAACGGTCATCCGAAGAAGCTGAAAGAGCGAAGGTTGTTTGAGGTCCGGAGGTGATAGCGCCGGATCTCAACATATAGGCACTGACAACAATTGTACGATATGGAAAGGAAGGAACAATGTTAGACCCACATCGGTCGTATATGCACGTTGCGGCAATTCAAGCAGCGAAGGCCATTTCTAGTGCTAGTCAACGATTCTCTCTCTCCACCAAGACGACAACCTCGTCTCCACAATACTCGTGTCACGAAGCAAGGCTTGAGTAGTATAAATAGAAGAGAAGTTAAGTTTTCAAACACTCCGATACTCACTTATTTACTCTCACTTTATACTTACTTATTCTTATGCTAGAGCTTTGTATCGGATTCAAAACCCGATGCAAGCTAATGATGCTTTGTATTATTTTCAGCCATGATACCTAGGAACATCATAAGACTTGGGAGGACCGAAGCAAAAGCATACTTAGGAAAATATACTTCGACCCATAATATGGGGAATACGCCATTGGTTTCTCTCCTTTTTTGTACTCACGTAAATGTTTTCTAACCACTTGGACGTTTATTGCTGTGACATTTAAGGCAACTCCAAGTGGATATTGATATGGGAAGTAAATGATTAACATAACAAGTTTTTTAGCCCGCGCTTCGCTGCGGAGCCGAGCGCGAGGCCATTTTTTTTTTGGTTGAACAGAGCCAACGACATTGAACCGAAAGTAGATTCATGTGTGTTTCGCTCCATGAAACTATAACAGAACCTAGAAAATGATTCAATTTGGCAACGCGTAATGAGGATTTATCTAGCTTAAACCAAAAACATGTACCAAAAGTTATTTATACAAACCAAAGTGTGTTTGATATTGTCAAATACAATAATGCTTAATGGTAAATAGTAAATAAGAAACTACAACTGTTTCATCAAAAATTACCTTCAACAGAAAAAATGCATCAGAGACCCTATAGTACTCCATAACATCAAGCAAAGAGATGGGGAATCTACAGAAGACTTCATACAAAGATACAAGTCAGAGAGCGGAAACGTCAAGGGTGCACCGGAATGCATGAGAATCTTCGAATTCGTGCACGGAATCACCAATCCTGAGCTTATCAAAAGATTCAATAAGAAAATTCCAAAAATAGTAGATGAAATGATGTAAGTGGTCACGTCTTTCCTTCAAGGGCAGGAGGCTGCTTTAAATCAAGAAAGGAAGAAAACCCTCCCGACATGGAAACACCAGGAAGGAAGTCACAGGCAAAATTTCAAAAAAGGAGGAAGCTTCCGCATCCAACGTAAGCAAGAAAAGAGGCCGGACAGATTCACACTCCTTACAAAAACCCTGAGGGAGATTATGGCCTTAGAAAAAGGAAAATTCAAAACCCCACCTCAAAACGGAATGAAAACAAGTTTTGCGAATTCCACGGAGAAGTAGGACACAACAAGGATGAATGCAACCATCTAAAGAAGCAAATTAAGGACATGCTAAAAGCCGGGAAGCTGTCACATTTAATCAAGGAGTTAAAACAAAACAGCGGGAAAGACCTGCAGAAAAAGAAAGGAGAGCCACACAGAAAAGAAAAACCTCCGACAATCCTAATGATTCAGCCGTGGCAAAAGGCAGTAAGGCAGAAGATAACTCAAAATTTCTTACCTGACCTCGAAATATCATTCCCGTCTTTGGGGGACGATGAAGGAGCAGAAGGCTCCCTGATAATAGAAGAGAAGATTGGAGGTCACCAAGTGCACCGCATGTGTGTTGACGGAGGATCATCGTTTTAGATACTCTATGAGCACTGCTTTAATTAACTCCGTTCGGAAATAAGAAATCAAATGGTCCCAGCCGCAACTTCGCTAGTAGGATTCAGCGGTGAAATAAAATGGCCATTAGGACAAATAACACTTTTGGTGAAAGTTGGGGATGACGAACATTCAACATCAACATGGATGGACTTCATGGTGGTGAGATCCACGTCTCTGTATAACGGAATCATTGGAAGGCCGGGGTTGCAAAAAATGAAAGCAGTCCCATCAACAACGCACGGAATGATAAAGTTCCCGGTTATGGGAGGAACACTTACGCTAAGGAGTAGTAAAATCATTCCCATTGAATGTGCGACAGTCTCCGAACCAGAAGACCAACCCCCTCCGGTGAACAAAGTAGAAGAAGAAAGGATTAAAGTGGCAATCAATCCGGAACACACAGAGCAGATAGTAAGAATAGGACTTCTAATCCCACGAAAGAGCAGCCCGAGCCAAACGTGTGACTACTCCCGCTATAGGGGATGTATTGGCTTGGACCCCCAAAGATATGACGGGCGTCCCAAGGCACGTAGCGGAACATGCCAAAAGTTCATTATAGACCCTAAAATTGGCATAGATCCAATGAACCCATCTCCACCCTTCATTTAGTTCTCATCCAACGGTTGAGATAAATACACATTAAAAAAACACCCCGTCTCATTTTACAACAGGGGTACATTCGTCTTTTTCTTCTCCCCCATCTTCTTCATTTCATATCTCACACAAATGAGATAAAACACACACACACACACACACACACACACACACACACACACTCAACCACCGATCCTAATTCACAAACACAAACCCTAATTTTATCCCCAAATTTTATGATTGATGGATTTACGCGGTGAAATAGCAGCGAGGAAGCATAATACAAATCTGATCCATCATCATCAAGTGATTATGCTTATTATGATTTTTTAGGCTTATTTGATTTTGCTTTCTTTTATTGTGGTTTTTTATGCTTATTCTGATTTGCCATTCTTTTGCTTATTAGGCTTAGTTTTTATGCTAAATATGCTTATTTGTATGCTTATTGACAGTTTTGATCAGTTTTTAAAGAATGAGTATTGTTTTGTGTTGAAATGAGTAGTGTTTTTGAATGATTTTTTTAGACAATCATATATGATTCTGTGTTAAGTTTGTTAATTGAGAATCATATATGTATTGCTTTTTAAGGACTTGTTGATGTGTTTTGATAAGAGATTTAAAGTGTTTTTGACTTTTGGGGGCTATTTGATAAGAAATTAGAGACTAGTTGATTGTGTATTGGCTTGTTGATAATGTGGTGCTAGTAAGTCGACTGATGTGGGTAGATTGGGGTTAGTGGAGTGGAGGGATACATTGGGGGGGGGGGGGGGGGGGGCTGGGGGGTGGGGGGGGGGGGGGGGGGGGGGGGGGTGGATTACGTGGTAGCGGCACTGGTTAACAAGTTTGTGTGTATTTTGTTTTACGGTAAAAGGCTAATCTGTCATGGTGAATCAAATATTGAATTCACCATGACATATAGCCTTATACGCTTAAACATAATATACCCAATATGTTAACGATTTTTGGTGTATTTGTGTTTACATGTATAAGGCCATCTGTCATGGTGAATCAGATATGATTCATTGAGAATCATATATGATTTTGTATTGAAGTAGTAGTAGTAGTTAAATGATTATTGTTAGAGAATCATATATGATTTTGTATGCTTATTTATAATTTATGCTTATTTAGATTTAGTTTACTGATTGGTATCTTAAGTAGTTTTTACTGAGAATCATGTATGATTCTTGTTGTTTTATTCTGAGTTTTTTTGCTAATGTATTTAGGTTTTTAATTGAGAATCATATATGATTCATCCATGAATCATATATGATTCACATGAATCATATATGATTCATAAATGAATCACATTTACATTTGATATATGTATCATCATTTACTAAGTTTTTCCCTCACTTTTCAATTGTAGAAAAAGTTTTTCTTGCCAGGACGTTTGAAAGAGCATAAACATTCACACCTACGATAATGTTTTTTAAAATGAGATCCGAATCATCCCCAAGTTGAAAGTGAGAGAACTACAAAAATCATGCAGATTATGCGAGTAAGATTGTGAAGAATCGAGGACAAGGTTTCGTGTTTAAAGGGTGCATTGAGGTTCAAGATATTGCAAACAAGATCAAGTGCATTCAACTTTCTCATGAATACCACAACCAGGTGGCCCACAATCAGTGGTTTTATATGACGTTTTTGTCTTGACATAGGATGTGATCTCTCTCACCCCCACCCCCCCGAGGAGAGGAAAGAGAGAGATACACCTAGCCAATTTCACTCCAACATGTGCCCCACCACCCTAATTCTTGTAGGTCCTTGAACACTTCGAACTTGTGCAACATAATCTTGTAGCAATTCTTGACCGCATGCAACCTTAACAACGAACCTTGTCCCTCCTATACTTCACCACATCCTCCGCAATCTGCATTATTTTTGGGTAGTATCTACCACTTCACCTTTGATGATTGATCTCACTTTAAAAAACATTATCGGCTGTGTGAATGTTTATGCTCTTTCAAACGCCTGGCAAGAAACTTTTTCTACAATTGAAAAGGAGAAAAACAAAGTAAAAAAGATGTACATATATCAAATGTAAATGTGATTCATTTATGAATCATATATGATTCATGTGAATCATATATGATTCATGGATGAATCATATATGATTCTCAATTAAATACCTAAATACATATATCCAAAAACTCCAAACAAAAAAAACAACAAAAATCATACATGATTCTCAGTAAAAACTACTCTATAAGATACCAATCAGTACACTACATCTAATCTAATCAATAAAATTATAAATAAGCATACAGAATCATATATGATTCTCTAACAATAATCATTTAACTACTACTACTACTACTACTTCAATACAGAATCATATATGATTCTCAATGAATCATATCTGATTCACCATGACAGATGGCCTTATACATGTAAACACAAATACACACAGAAATGTTAACAATGTTGGATATTTGTGTTTACGCGTATAAGGCTATCTGTCATGGTGAATCATATATGATTCACCATGACAGATAGCCTTATACGCGTAAACACAAAATACACACAAACATGTTAACCAGTTGCCGCCTACCACGTAATCACCCATCTATCCCTCCACTGACTAACCTACACTAGCCCCAACAGATCACTTACTAGCACCACAATTATCACAACAGCAATACAAAATCAACTAGCGTCCCTAATTTCTTATCAAATAGCCCCCAAAAGTCAAAACCACTTTAAATCTCTTATCAAAACACATCAACAAGTGCTTAAAAGCAAATACATATATGATTCTCAATTAACAAACTTAACTCAGAATACAATATATGAAATTGTCTAAAAAAGCATTCAAAAATACTACTCATTCAACACAAAACAATACTCATTCTTAAAAAACGATCAAACAGTCCAAATCCCAGCTACACATCGCCTCTTTAGCATAAAAACTTAAGCCTAATATAAGCAAAAGAATCGGCAAATCAGAATAAGCATAACACCAAAATAAAAAGAAAGGAAAATTAAAATAAGCCTAAAAAATCATAATAAGCATCATCACCTTGAATAAATGATGGATCGATCTTGGTATTATGCTTCCTCGCTGCTATTTCACCGCGTAAATCCATCAATCATAAAATTTGGGGAATAAAATTAGGGTATCAGGTGTTGGAAGTAGGATCGGTGGTTGATGTGTGAGTGTGAGAGTGGTGTGTGTGTGTGTGAGTGCTTTTACTCATTGTGTGAGATATGAAATGAAGAAGATGGGGAGAAGAACAGAACGAAATGTACCCTGTTGTAAAAATGAGACGGGTGTTTTTTAATGTGTATTTATTTCAACCGTTGGTTGATAACTAAATGAAGGATGGAGATGGGTCATTGGGATCTAAGCCGAAATTTTAGGGTCCTATAAATGAACTTTAGCATGTTCCGCTACGTGCCTTGGGACGCCCGACATATCGTTAGGGTCCAATACCAATACATCACATTAACGCTGAGTAGGTCCCACAGTAGTCTCGGGCTCTTTTCGCCGTGGATTAGAGCCAATCAATAACTAGCTGACTCTGTGTGTTTCCGGATTGATTGCACTTTAATCCTTTCCCTTCTTCAACTTTGTTCATCCGAGGGGTATGGACTTGCGGTTCGTAGACTTCCACTTCAATGGGAATGATTTTAACTACTCCTTAGCGTAAGTGTTCCCACCCCTAACCGGAACATTATCATTCGTGCGTTGGTTTGAATGGACTGCTTACATTTTTATTGCAACCCGCCTTCCAATGATACATGTTATAGCAGAGTACGTGGATCTCACCACCATAAGTCCAACCAGTTGATGTGAATGTTCGTCATCCCAACTATTCACCAAAAGAGATAATTTTGTGCCTCATGGCCATTTTATTCACCGCTGTAATCCTACTAGCGAACGTATGCTCGCTGGGACCCTTTTGATTTCTTATTATCCTGAACGGAGTTAATTAAAGCAGTGCTCATAGATTAACTAAAACGCTGAATCCTCCGTCACACACATTGCGTGGCACTTGGTGACCCTCCACATCTTCCTTGCTATAAATCAGGGAGCCTTCTGCTCCTTCATCGTCCCCCCAAAGTACAGATTGATAATTTCGATGTCAGTTAAGAAATTTTTGAGTTATCTTCTTGCATTACTGCCATTTTCCACGGCTGTAAACTTAGGATTGACGTAGAGTTTATTCTATTTCGTGTGTGGCTCTCCTTTCATTTTCTGCAGGTCTTTCCCGCTGTTTTGTTTTAACTCCTATTAAATGTGACAGTCTTCCGCGGCTATTAGGCATGTGTCCTTAATTTGCTTCTTATTAGATGGTTTCATTCATCCCTTTTGTGTCCTACTTCACCGTGGACTTCGCAAAACTTGTTTTCATTCCGTTTTGAGGTGGGGTTTTGATTTTTCCTTTCTAAGCCATAAACTCCCTCAGTGTTTTGTAAGGAGTGAGAATCATCCGGCCATCTTTTCTTAGCTTACGTTTGGAATGGCAAGGCATCCATCCTTTGTGAAAATATGCCCATGTTCCTTCCTTCCTGTGGTTCCGATGTCGGGGAGTGGTTTTCATTCCTTCTTTATTTAAAGCAGCTTCCTCCTTGTCCCATGAAGTAAAGCCGTTACCTACTATACATCATTCATCTACTATTTTTCGGAATTTTCTTATTGAATCTTTGATAAGCTCAGGATTGGTGATTCCGTGCACGGAGATTCGAAGATTCTCATGCAATCCGCTGGCACCCTTGACGTTCCGCTCTCTGTGACTTGTACTTTAGTATGAAGTCTTCTGTAATTCCCCATCTCTTTGGCTTGATGTTCTGGAGTACTATAGGTGTGTCTCTGATGCATTTTTTCTGTAGTGGAGTAATTTTTCCAAAACGCTTCCCTCAGGTCATCGTAACTGTCAATAGACTCTGAGAGGTAGGATCTCAAACCATAGCCCGAGTGGTTCCCATAATGGTGTGGAGTTAAAACAATATGACACACAGTGTTGGCATGGCCCTCTTCCGTCTTTGCCGCGGCCTGGAGAAGATTTTTTAAGTGATCTTTCGATCTCCACTATCCGTCAGTATGTTTGTTATATGACTAGCTTTTGGTTTTTTTGGGAAGTTGAAATGGCGAATCCGAGACGAACGGGATCAGTCTCGCACATACCCATGGCTAGAGAGGTCGTCATCTTCAATACCGGGCTTTTGCTTTTGTGATTTAGACTTCCAGTGTCCCCCTCCACTGTCTTCGCTTTCAGAATGCTTTTCCGTATACCTTGAGTTTTCTGGATGGCTGTCGGAGTATGCGGACACACTCCATCCTCTGCTTCCAAGTCTTTCGAAGATGTTACTTTCTTTTCTTGCCTTGTTCTTTTGATTATGCCGTGGTGACCTTGATCTTTCGCGTTTCAGCCTTGCGAAGACGCTAGAACTCTGGCGTGGGCTATGGGATCGTCTGTGTCTTCTAGGTGACCTTGTCCTTGATTTAGAGTATGCTGACTCTTGCCTCTTAGTGGTTCTCTTTCGAACGTCACCAAAATCTAGTCGTGCTATTACTTCTTCTAGTTTTTCTTTCTTCCTTCGCTCATGCTCATATTTGTCTGCCATGATTGGCAGTAATTTCTCATAGTACTTTTCGCAGAATTCCTCATGGTCTACATCGGATGTAGTCCTCGTGGTACCCTGAGGGATTTGTTTGTCTTTCCCTACCGTGCTCTGAACATCGGATCTGGGATGGTTAGGGGTAGGTTGTGCATTGCTCATGGTGAGTATTTTTAAGGAACGCAGTTATATCGGTCCCACAGAAGGCGCCAACTTGTTAGTACAATTTATGTTACGGGTTTAAATTGAATTTGGAACGCTTGTTGGGCCGGGCCAACAAGCTGCGAATGATTGGAGATGTGGAGGGGGGGGGGGGGGGGTGGTGTATTGTGGGGGGGGGGGGGGAGTTTGATTGGTGATTGGTGAATTATATTGGTTGTTAAGAGAGTGAATTTTTGTATAAGGGGGGATAAAAAATAGTTGTGTAAGAGTTAAGTGGTTGTGTGAATGTTTGTACAGAGATAAGTGTGTCAGAGTGAAATATTGTGTACTATTTAGAATGTACGATGATTCCTAATTTATAGGCTAGTAAATACTAGGGTTTCCTAGTATTTGCGCATATAATCTGTTGGTGCTAGAGATGGGACCCTTGTCGTGCAAGATCCTCATAATCGTGATGTCGCAAGCGAACTACCTTCCGCAACGTTTGTGTCAAAATCCGCTGCAATGTATTGCGGAAGCGGAATAGGGATAGTTCGCGTCCGTCTTAATATGTCCGGGCCGCTGGCCATATGGAGACTGACTTAGTTCGGCCCCTATATAGCTTTGTCATCGGATCTAGTTTTGGGCAAGGCCTTTATCAAGATAGTGTGGGGTATTGGCCCAAAGTCATGTTAGACTTCCTATACGTCATCACCGATGATTAAAATAAAAGAGAAAAGGGTGATTTCAATTCCTGTGTATTTTAGAATTGACATATAATTCTAAGAATATAATATTTGCCAAATTTGAGTTAGCATGTTGAAATAATTTGAAAACACAAAGACACTAACGTGAGAGGCCTGGAGTACCCTCATCCGAATCCAGGGTCACAATTTCAGTACGTAACAAGGTTTAGGTGTTCCGAAATTAATCGCCTCATCTCTTCCTTTGCTGTAAACAGAGACAAAGCTGTTCTCCCACTCCAGCGTTGCGATGCTTCGGGGAACACGTTTCTTTATGTCCCAAAAAACACTTCTTTCAAGATTCACTGACAGAAAAATAAGAAAAAGTGCGAGTTTTAGATAACAAACGTATATTATTTCGCTTCTACCACAACATAATTTGAAGCCTTGGTGGACTGCCATATGGTGTTCAAATTTTAGTTGGAACATAGAATCTTATGTTGATAAAAACGTTTTTGGGTTTTTTTTGCCGGAAGATCGATTTTGTTTACGCTTGGTTCATGTTCAGTTACACCTAAAAGAAAGGAAGACAAACAACAAACACAAACAAAAATGAACATTAAGTAAATGATGTTCATGAATGAACAAACAAACATAAAAACGGTTGCCCGAAAAGGGCACGTCTTTCACTAAGATATATACGGAAAATGTATAAGTAGGGTTGAAACCCTTTGACCTCTAGGACACTTGGTGGTGATTACATAAATAAGCTCATGTTTTAACAACATAAAAAGAAGCTAAAAATCACGTTAGTTGCTCAAAACAATAAAAGAAAAAAAAGGATTGTACCTCAACAATGTTACCAACCAAGTAAGGAAGTTGTTTATTCAATTTAATCTTCTCTTGATTCTCCTTAATTTTATCCTTAAACGAATCAAGTTCCAGATTTGTTCTCTGCAACTCTTCCTATACATAACAAAAATTAGAAATTAGAAATTACAACTAAAGAATGAATATATAACAAATAAATAAATAAGACCTTGAAGACTCGTATCTCGTTATCCAGAAGATGAGATTGTCTTTTAATATCTTCAATGGTCATTGATGCAAGGTCATCGTCTTCTATGTTGGTGTCTTCCATCATATCAGTCAACATATCTAATTTTCTTATCATTTACACCCACAACCTTCTTATACGACATTACTATAACCAACACCTGTTTCATTCATTCTTAAACGATTACGGGATACAGCACTAGAAGATCATACAATAAAAAAACCTCATACCTCCAGAAGACTAGCACAGTCCCAGACAATACAAGTACGGTCGCATAACAAACAAGGGGGGGGGGGGGGGGGGGGGGGGGGGGGGGGGGGGGGGGTTAATTTATAAATCTAGTTGGCCGTAGAATACTTATTTGATTCTATAGCATCCCACCAATATCAATATGATCAAATTAAATATTTTATTACGTCATGAAGGCAAAAAATGCGAATACCGGTGATATCATGCAATGGTAAAACTTCAGGTGTTATCAAATATACCCATATGTTTTGATTTCGGTATAGGTCTCCTTTATGATAAGAGTTAATTGTTAAGATATTAATTTTATGAAAACAATATTGATCCGTTGTTGTTAATAGATAATTAGCGGGGGGGGGGGTGGTGGGGGGGGTGACCCATTTGTTTTCTGTTTGAATTTCTATTGCAATTCACAAAAAACAGAAAAAAACAATAATTATTTTAGAATAAAAAGATCATAGCCGTACTATACACTGTTGAGGATCATGATAAATTAGACTATCACCGAGAGAAGATCATGGATAAACGCCGGGGGGAAATATTTAAAGAAGGAATTACATTCTCTTTGATAAATACATTATCTATATGTTTTTAAATCGTTATTAGAGACACTGAGAGGTTTTTTTTCAAGGTTTTTGTGTTTGGGTGATTGGGGAAAAAGATACCTATCAACAATGATTGGTTTTCCGTTCTTTATTTGGATCAGACGCGTCGGGTCACCCGGATTTTATTATTGGATTTTATTTATTTGTATTTAGTTTTTCAAAACTTGACGCATCTTCCATTATGGTCTAATGGTAGATGCGTTTATTTGTGGACTTACAAACTTAGGTTCGAATCCTGCTGCTTACATTTTTACACAAAATAAATTTTGAATTTTAGTTACATTTTAATATTGATATGGTTTTAATTGTGATGACATGGCTTTAATTAAAATAATACAAGAGCTTGTGGTCTTTAATTAAATAAGACTGACATGTCTATGGGATTATTCAGTCTGGCATTTAATTGATGTGGGGCTTTCCAACTAGTCCCTTATAATCTATTAAAAATAGTAAAATGTATTCTACACAGATTTTTCAAAACCTCTTGATGCTCATTCCTAATTAAGGTCTAATGGTAGGTGCGTTATTGTGGACTTAACTAAACTAGTTCGAATCTTCTCTGCTCATATACATTATCTTACACAAAAATAAATTTTGAACTTAGTTACATTTAATATTAGATATGTTTTATTGTAATGACATTGACTTTAATTTTAATGATGAAGATGGCATTGTGGTCTTTAATTAATGAAGGTCTTTATAATGATGACATGACATTACATAATAGATTATAGGCATTATATGATTGGCAATACATCCTCTTATATATAATGGTAAATATATATATATATATATAAATATAAATATAATTTAATAGTAGTATAGAATAATATATATAATAATTATATATAATATGATATATACTATATATATATATATATATATATATATATATGCGCGCCTTATGAGTATCGTTGTAGAAATTAAGTAAAATAAGTTATAAACATAGCAACATACCTACTAAATGCATTAAGAATGAAAAGCAATAAATGTTCATCGAATATGAGGAACAAAAGTTAAAAAGTTGTCCGTAAATATAAAAAAATATCCAAACTAAGATTACAGAAACTCACAATGAAACAACGTCACAAAGGCTGATCAAGTCTAATTGCAGGCTCTTTGTTCTTGATGCTCAACGAATCAGAATACAAAAGTTCTCTAATCGTTAGCTCTTATTTGTTCATGCTTAAGAATCCGAATACAAAAATTAGTGAAAACAATAGAAGTACAAACCAAAGACATTATCATGCCTTCCTTGGTCTTCCTCTTCCTCTCTTAGCGGGTGCAGCACCACCTTCCTTTGCGGCGACAGACGGGCGACCCCTAGATGACTTCCCGCCCCTAGTTGCATGGCCCGCCCGATGGGCGGGCTTGTTTTATAAATTTCATTTACAAAAATTTAAGTGAAGGTAAATAAATGATAAAGATACTGTTAGCCGTGTTTTTAGTAAAGTGATGGTCATTATCAATCCCGAGCCTTGTATAATACGGGAATCACTTTTAAGCTAATTGGGCCTAGGTGTCAGGCTTAAAGCCCATTTGTATTATGTTCGGCCCAACATAAAGCCCAAATGAACCACCTTAGGTTTTATCCCTTGTAACTATAAATACCCCTTCCTAGCATGTTAGGAAGGGTGTTGCTTCTCATTTTTCTTTCTAGTGTAAGTAACCATTCTCTCTTTTATTTCTCTCTCTAATATTTTTCTTATCTTATTTTGACCGTACGAAAGAACGATTTGAAAATTGTATCATTAAAAAGGAGAATGAATATGCTAAACTTTGGAATGATTGGTACGACGAGTTGTCAACGTTTCTCCTACAGAATCACTTCTTCAAAGGCACCATTGATCCAACGTTGTTTATAAGGCGCTTCGACGAAGATATCTTAGTAATACAGGTCTATGTTGATGAGATTATCTTTGGTTCTACACACCCTAGGTATACCCAATTATTTTCTAACCTCATGAAAAGCCGCTTCGAAATGTCGATGATGGGGAAATGACATTTTTCCTTGGTTTACAAGTTGTCCAATCCCCCTGTGGCATCTTCATAAACCAGTCCAACTACGTGTTAGAAATCCTTAAAAAAATATGGAATGGTATCATGTGATCCCGTTGGTACTTCAATAGAGATCAAAGATAAGCTTGACCTTGAACAAAATGGGTCTCTAGTCGATGCAACGAAATATCATAGCATGATTGGTGCCCTAATGTATCTTACGTCTAGTAGACCGAACATTGTTCATGCTACTTGTTTATGTAACACCCCCAAATTGGGTCACAGCGGAATATGGGTCCGGGGCGTGTTACTTCATGAATCAACAACACAAGATATATATAGAACGACCAAAAAGTCATTTGAAAACGATACATTGGATTTAACAAAGTAATTATTACATAAGCCCGAAGCTTAACTTGTTCACTTGATCAAAATACAAAGATTTTCAGCCCATAACAGATAACAAAATGAAATGCGACAAAATCTTTAATGCATGACATCCAATTTCAAACCACAGTATCCATCGCACCTTGTGCTTATTGATACCCCTGAAAAACATTGCTTTAAAACGTCAACAATAATGGTTGGTGAATTCATAGGTTTGATAAATCATATATTGTAGGAACCACAAGATCTCCCAATGTATGATAATGCAATAGAGCAGATATCATATAAATGTAATTAGCGTTGCTCTAGAGCACATGACACGTGATGCTTGACATGTATGATTCAAATTTAATGCCGTTTCGCCTTTGTTTTGGGGGTGGTCTGATGTTCTAAAACCCTCAACATCCTATATTCGACATGGTTAACGTTCGTTTCGTATAGTGAATACTAATCACCCAACGGTTGTCAAACCCAATAGATTCTATTCATAACAATTCAGCGCTCGTAATTAACAGTTCTATGAAAATGGGCTCAGATTGGGTATCGCTACATAGGCAACATGTAATCATAATATGAACTTAACCACTTGTGCCCAGATGTAAAAACATCTGCATGTTTTCCACCCAAAAACTTGTGTAAAACAAAAGCATGTAAAACGTGGGCTACCCTGAGTGAGTAATGCCCAAGTTATCACAATTAACGCGCTAACGCGAATTGATCAAATGCAACTAATTAAATTAAGGTCGTATATGGTAACCGAGTACTTATCTAACAACATTGATATTAATATAATATTTGTTTACATCGAACTATCGTTCGGAGCTAATCATAATTAAAGAGTCATGACATACGTTCGAGGAGTTAGTAACACTTAAATCCGAAATCTAAACTAACTCGTCGAAACCGCCCTCCGAGAGCCTCATATGAAACTCCTAGTAAATTGTACTTTGATAACCACATAGAATATCTAATAAAGCTCAATCACCAACTAATGGTTTTGAAAAATTAGTGTTAACAATTAAAAACAGTTTATAATTACCGTTTTAGTAAAACTGGCCTTAACTTTCGCGTTTTAGCCCGATTCTCGCGTTCTTCTGTCCATTCTTGTTTGTATTAAGTACGATTATCGATATTTACATTTTTATAAATTTTAATCCCTATGAACAGAACTTCACTTTTCATCGACAGACATGAGTTTTATAAAATTCAGTATTTGTCCTCGTAAACCCTAATTTCGTATTTTTCGTTATAAGCTCCGTTTTTAATATTCTTTCGAGGGCGTCTCGTATTTGAAAGTACTAATATTTTATGAGTTACAAAAATATAACTTTCTGTCAATGATGTAACTATATAAAATATTTTATAAAAGTATTAATTTACGTAAACTTGCAAACCCATACCGTTCGTTATTAATTGAAAAATGTACGATTCTTATCATTTTGGAATCCTCAAAAATATGGATTATATGTTAAAAATATTAACCCTTGCTGTTTTTAATTTTTATAAAAATGTTTTTATAAAATTTACTGTACACTCGTTTTATTAACGTATAACTCGTTTTACAGTACCTTTTCGTTTATAACCGTTAAACAAGTTTCTTACCTTTTCGAATCGTCGTGAAAATGTATTATCTTTAAAAATTTAAAATTGATATGTCTATCTCCGAATTGGACAGAATGTTTGAACATCTTTACAGTCCAAAATCACCTTGTTTCTTATTTGCACTTTATATCTTTACCATAGTCCTAATATTTTCATCTATGTCATATATGAAACATATAATAATTGTCCATTTGTCCTCCAAGTTCTCATGTGTCCCAACTTTATAAGTCATCTATATACTATATAAACCACAACTTTAATATTTACCAATTATTTACAAGATTTACATATGCTACTTTTATATAATAAACCATTCACATACCAAGCCTTCCCATCTTGTTATGACTTTATTTTTATGATTATCTAACATCAATATAAGTTCATAATTAACTTTAACATGTCTTATGTATTTCTTTAACTTAAAACATATTATGAAACTATGAAAAACCCTAATTAATCCATAATCATGTTTACACCAAAACAATATGATACAACATTTTCTCATCCTTTTTAACATGATGTAAGTAATAACACCACATGTATATGAGTGTGTAAAATGATCATTTCAAGTATAATCTTTATTTTCATGAATAAAACCTAAATGGTGATTTAAGCTAAATAGAATAATCATAAGCATAAAGTGGAAATTATAAGAACATAAAGAGTTTAAATAGACCTTATGAGGTATGATGATGAGATGTGGCTAGTACTAAACCCTTGTTTACCACAAAAAACCAATCTTGCACTTAATAAACCCTAGCTTTCCTTAATAGAACCCTAACTTCCTTTTACTTGTGAAATACTTGGAAATGGTGATTCAATGCTTGCAAATGCCTTAGTATATCTTATAATAGTTGTATATAGAAGTGTATGATGAGAAAATTTTGTAAGGTTTGGGTAAAGGGTGCTTTGTTTAGCCGTAGCAAATAGAGAGGGCAAGGAGGTGATTTGTTTGATATTGTCCAAGTGTTAATGTATGAATCTTTCCTTGTTACTTGCACAATGTAGAAGTAGTAAACATGTTAAGGTTAGTCAAGGGGACATAAAAGAGTCTTAGGAATGGCCATGGTCCAAATCGATTGGTCAGTAGGTAGAATTGTCCATTATGAAGTATGGTGTCTAATTTGACCAAGTTGCAAGTTTAAACTAAATTTTCATGTATATCTTTGTATATGATGCAAGATTTTCGGCAAAACAAAGATATACATGATATATTTATGTAATTTTTTGTGTATTGGGTATAAAAGTGGGTATTTGTTGAAGCGTAGGAAAGTTTTTGTGGTTCCGGGAGTGCCTAAACGCAATTTATCGCGAAACGTATACACTTTACGTATCCAATAAAAATTAAAAGAACAAAGTTAATAATATCCTTAAATAATTAGATCAACCCTTCTTGATGTAAAACTTAATTGTTTGGTGCCCTTTACATTGAACGCTATAGTATTTGGCGTACGCATTTATCTAACTTTACATTTTAAGCAAACACGTAATAATTTCAAAAAGGTATATTTGTGAATTTAAATTGATGTCGTCAAATGACTTGAAAACACAGGGTGTTAAGACTTCCCTCGTTAAACGAGCCTTGTCCCAAGCTCACATGCAGCACTTGAACGATGGTGTGGTCTTGGTGAAGAGGTGTGATATTTCATCCTGAATTGGTCTTCACCGCTCCACTGTACTCAGACCCTCTCTGGACGTTTCCATCGAACTTTTGACCAATGTGATTCGCTTCTCTTCAACCGTTAACTCTCGGTCTACTTATTTCCACCGGTTCCTAACAAAATGAATTTTGCGTCTAAATTAAGTCCATCCAACGGAACGCTAATGTTCGTTGGCATGACACTTTTTCAGCTAGATTCATGAAAGTATAATGGACTCTGCTCAATTCTTCTGGAAGTTCAAGCTTGTAAGCAACTTCTCCAACCCTTTTTATCACCTTAAAAGGTCCAACGTACCTAGGGTTCAACTTCCCCCATTTGCCAAAACGTACGACCCCTTTCCAAGGAGAGATCCTTTAAGCATGCTTTGTCTCTAACTTGAATTCCTGCTTACGCTCAAGTCAGCGTAACTCATCTGCCGATCACGAGCGCTGCCTCCTATTGCTTGAGACTGAATGATTTTCTAATGAGGTCCTCTTTGGATCATTTCTGGCCGAGTATTTGAGCTTCTCCAACTTCAGTCCAACAAACAGGTGAACGACACTTCCGACCATAAAGTGCTTCAAATGGTGCGGCCTTGATGCTAGCGTGATAGCTATTGTTGTATGAAAACTCGACTAATGGCAAATGGTTAACCCAACCCTTTCCAAAGTCGATTGCACAAGCACGCAACATATCCTCGAGAGTTTGAATTGTCCTCTCGCTTTGCCCATCTGTTTGTGGATGGTACGCAGTACTCATATCCAAATTGTACCAAAAGCGTTCTGAATGATCCCAGAAATGGGAATGCGAATCTCGGGTCGCGATCACAAATGATTGAGACGGGTATCCCATGCCTCGTGACCACCTCCTTTAGGAACAAATCTGCAAGTTTATCCAAGGATCGGTCCCCATCATTTGGTGTGAAGATCGCAGACATTAGTGAGTCGGTCAACGACACCCAAATTATGTCAAAACTTGAGACTCTTAGAACTTCGTGACAAAATCCATGGTGATGTTGTCCCACTCCATTCGGGATCTTAGGTTGTACCAACAATCCAGATTGCCTTATGTTCGGCCTTGACCTTAGCACGTCAAACACATGTTACAAAGTGGCTATGTTTAGTCTTTCCATGTTGGGCCACCAGTAGAACTTCTCATGTCTTTGTACATTTTGTCGGAACCGGATGAATAGAGACTTTTGATTTATGGATTCGTGCATGATCAAAGCTTCGCAAATCGCCATAACAAGGTAACCAACTCCTACCATTGAGGCACAGGGTTCCATCCGCACGTGGACCACACTTTGTTCTTTAATAGCTTCTGGCAATTTGCATTTCAATCAACATTCCCCAACGCTTCTACTCTTAATGTTCTCAGGTATCCTCGCTTCGATCTGAGCATTTAAGATCTGTATAGATGGGGAGGAGGGAAGGTCCAACTAATAGTCAAAACCAAGCTCCAACTCTCAATGTGGTTCTCTTCTTCCTCTTAAAGCATCAGCAACGACATTTGCTTTCCCCGGGTGATAACGAATATCGCAATCGTAATCACTTAGCAACTCTAACCATCGGCGTTGCCTCATGTTCAACTCTTTTTGATCTAAGATGTGTTGCAAACTCTTGTGATCGGTGAACACCATACACTTAGTTCCATATAAATAATGTCTCCAGATCTTGAGAGCGAACACCACTGCACCGAGTTCTAAATCATGAGTCGTGTAGTTCTTCTCATGAATCTTCCACTGGCGTGATGCATAAGAAATCACCTTTTCTCTTTGCATCAACACAGCGCCCAAACCCATCTTTGAAGCGTCGCAGTATGCGATGAAATCTTCGCTTCCTTCAGTAATGCAAGGATTGTGCACTCACAACTTTTGCTTCAACATTGAAAAAGTTGCTTCTTTTTAACCGCCCACTCAAACCTGACTTCTTTTGAATTACAGCTTATCATTGGTTTGGCGATCTTTGAAAACCCTTCAATGAATCTTCGGTAATACCCAGCAAGACCTAAGAATTGGCGAATCTCCGTTGGTGACTTAGGAGATGTCCAATCTTTGATGGATTCGATCTTGGCTGGATCCACTTGAATTCCGCACTATCGATCAACCGTGACCTAGACGTACCTTAGGAATCCAAATTTCACATTTGGAAAACTTGCAGACAACTCCTCCTCTTCAACAACTCCAATATTAAATCTGATGCTCTTCGTGCTCTTAGCTTGTTCATGAATAGATCAAAATATCATCAATAAAGATAATTACGAATTTGTCCAGATAAGGTTTGCACACTCGGTTCATGAGGTCCATAAACACAGCATGTGCGTTTGTCAAACCAAACGGCATAACTTGAAATTCCGTATGGCCATACGAGTTACTAAAGGCATTTTCAGAAGGTCTTCTTCTCGAACCCTCAATGGGTGATAACCTGACCTTAGGCGATTTTAGAGTAAACACTCACCCTTGGAGCTGATCAAATAAATCCATCAATTCTCGGGAAGCGGATAACGGTTCTTCCCGTAGTTTATTCAATCTCAGTAATCATGCACATCGGAATGATTCGTCTTTCTCTTGACAAAACAAGACCGGAGCCTCCCCAAGTGAGGAACGGTCTTATAAAGCCTTTATCGACAGCTCTTTCATTGCTCAGAAACTCTTTCAAGTTCGAAGGCGCCAATCGAATAGGTTGCCCGGCTACAGGTGCAGCACCAGGTACCAAATCAATTGAAACCCACATGTCGAGTCGAGGAAGACCCGAGAAATTCCTCAGAAATACTTCGGGAAGTATGCCTATTTGTACTCCTCAAGTCGCTCTCCTCGACTAGTCTTCAACTTCTTTTGCATGAATGTGCCAGAAAGATAGGGAACCCTTTCTCCATGTACTTCTGCGTTTTATTGCAAGAAATGGATGTTTAATCGTGTCACATTTCCCTGGGTACTTCCTCACCGGTAATGATTAAGGTTTATTTCTCCAGGGAATGCGAACAATCTTCTCAGCCACACAATGACCGCTTGGTATTTCGCCAACCCAATCATACCGATTATAGCGTCAAAACTAACCAGTTCTATCATGCATTCGTTTACGTAATTGTGTGGATTAGGAAGTTTAATGTGCAACCCTGAAGTATAGTTGTTTAACCCGATTATCCTCCCGTCAGCTAGTTCAACATCATAATAATGATCTAGGGTAGATGGCGTGATGTCAATTTGGGAGCTAAATGCAGTAGACACAAAACTTCGATCGGCACCCGTATCAAACAAGATATAAGCATAGCGGTTGTTTAGAAGGAACGTACCAGCAACGACGTTGTCTGGATTTGCCCCCGCACTTCCTACCACGTACCCTATTGCTGGGGCCCTGTCTTCCAGCTTGATTAACCAAGGAGGGGGGGGGGGGTGCCTTTGTTGTTTTTTTCAGCCTTGGACTTCCTTTCTGTAGTGTCCCCTGAACTCCGCATATCAAAAACAAGTAGGTTTCTGACCCGATCCGGTGCCCTTCTGGTTGTTAGTGTTTTAGCATTTCCTGCACCATACATTCACGAGCGATGTACCGATTTGTTTCATTTAAAGACTTTTGGAGCACACGGACCGTCATGTGGTAATTGCACTTTGAGCATAGGGGTCTAGATCCCCCATATGGTTTCTTATCACCCGATCCAGCAGTGTATGCCCTGCCGGTGTTTTGCCTCTTGTTTTGTTGTTGTTGTTGATCCTGATTGTTTCGGGAAGTGTTTTCAAACTTCCTCTTGTTTTCAGCTTGTCTTTCTGCCATGGTACTGACTCTCTTGTCCATCAGTTCAGTGGCCATCTCGATAGCCTCTTGCATGGTCTTTGGCTTTGAAGCTACGATGTTTCCATGGATCATGTCGGGCAATCCTCCGACATACCTTTCAATTTTGTCTGACTCCTCAGGGAACATCCTCACACAGAGAAGTGCTAGTTCTTGAAAGCGTTGGTTGTACTTGACCACATCCGTACCTATCACTTTCAAGTTCCATAATTCAGCCTCAAGCTTCTTCATTTCATTTCGTGGACAATATTTGTCGGTCATCTTCTTCCTTAGATCGACCCAAGTCATTGAATAGGCAACATCATGAGTAACAGTCATAACATGGGAATTCCACCATGTTAGAGCACTTGCTAAAAGAGTACAAGTAGAGAACTTGACCTGGTTCTCCACCGAGCAGTTGCTTATTCGGAAGACAGTCTCCATTCTTTCAAACCATTGGGTTAACTCAACCACTCCCTCGGTGCCCTTGAAATACAGAGGTTTGCACTTCATGAAATCCTGGTAAGTGCACTCTCGAGCAACGCGTTCAGATCCCCTGACACCCGTTCCCGAAGAATGGCTATCAGTGCCATTCCTAGTTGCGTCACGTGCGGCCAGCGGCACTGGACCCTTGATCAATCAATAAGCTTGGAGTTGGCATATTGTGAACCGAAGTGGTTGTCTGGTGTTGTTGTTGTGGCCCGTGTTGACCTTGTGGCTCTTTTTGGTGCCATTTTCTTCAATCACAAGAAAATACAATACCCGTTAGATTTCAATACAATCATAACGTGACATAACATATCCATGATAAATAAAGTGAGATCACATCACACAGTGAAACATATAACCAACACAAGATCGACATAACATAATACATCCATTCCATATATAACCTGGAAATATACATGATCTGTTTGGTACAAAATGATTCCCTATCGCTAGGTTACAAAATGAAAATCAACATAGAGCCCTACTAGCCGGGAGTTACCCGTAATACTTAGTAGGCTATACAGGATAGCTAGTCAGAAACAAAAGATCTATACAAGATAGCTAACCAAAACAAAATATCTATACCGCCTGCTAGCTGGGATTAACCCATAAAACTTAACAGACTGCATAGTAGATACAATCATAACCAAAGTCTAGGAACTGCTACCAGTGTCCTCCAATGTGTCAACGCGCGCTCCAGCCTCCAAGGGCCTGGTAACATGATATACTGTACAGGCGAAGATCATCTGCACCTGACGCTGCCACTCGGTGCGACGCACCTCATGTCAAAATACTGTAACCGTGCCTCTAATGCCCTGCAGTGAGCCACAGACCTAGCCAAAAGGCCTACGGCCGAATACCTCTCTTGCTCTAAGACAAGTCCTCTCTCTTCCTCAATACCGGCAATCTCAGCTCTCACAGCTGCACGATCCGTCTGGGCATCGTGATGTCGTGTGTAAAACTCAGAACTCTCTCTACTGCGAACATCTACCTGGTAACTGACCCTCCTGTTGACCAACTCTAAGGCGGTCATAATCCTCCTCTCAGTATCTAGGAGTCTGGTCTCTATAGTGGGTCCTGGCTGTCTCGCAGCAGCAGCAGCAGAACTCTCTCCAATCTCACGCAGGACTGGGGGTAGTAGTATTAGTCTCGATCCGAGGTGGCGTTCAGCCTCGGGAATATCAGCTCTGGCGTCTAGTAGATGGTGCAGGTATAAGGTAACAAATGGTGGGTCCCCTGATGGGTGTAGTGAATGATAGAAGGCTGATGCTATATCTCTCATCTCAACCTCGAGTGCTCTAGGACTAAGGGGTCGACTACGTTGAATAAAAAGGAAAGGTGGCACAGAGGTGTAGGTGCCCTCATCCTCACTGGCACTAAGTTCCTTAACAGGATGCTCAGGCTTCCAGAATGATACAGGTACATGATCTCCACTCCAAGGATCAGTACATACTCTGGAGAACGTGGTGCCTGCTCAACAACTTCGGCAGCCTCCTCGTAAGACCGCAATGGAATACTCCAAATCGAGCCTCAGAGTGAGAACAATAGAAATAGGTAACGGCAGAATCAGCTGACATGGACTATTGTGACCACAGAAATGGCTTATAGAGTATATATTATATAAGACTCTTATAGCATAAACATTTTAATCAAACAATGTATAATCAATTATGAATGCATCTAGTCCAACCAACTAATGCAACAAGTAGTGTATGCATGAATGTATGCACATATGTATGTCCCGTGTAAAACCCCATTATATGAATTCGTTGTTTGAAACGGTTATCGTCTCCAAGTCAAAAACATTTGACCTGGTACTCTCAAACCTTGGCTCTGATACCAATCTGTATCACCCGCAAAATTGGGTCGCAGCGAAAAATGGGTCCGGGGCGGTGTTACTTCATGAATCAACAATACAAATATATATAGAACGACAAAAAGTCGTTTGAAAATGATACATTGATTAACAAGTAATTGTATACATAAGCCCAAAGCTTACCTTGTTCACTTGATCAAAATACAAAGATTTTAGCCCATAACAGATGAACAAACTGAAATGCGACAAAATCTTTTAATCATGACATCCAATCAAACCACAATGTTATCCATCCACTCTTGTGCTTTATGATCCCCCTGAAAAACATTTGCTTTAGAAAACGTCCACAAAATGTTGGTGTAATTCATAGGTTTGATAAATCATATATTTAGGACCACAAGATCTCCCAAGTTATCATAATGCAACAGATGCAATATCATATAAATTAATTACGTTGCTCTAAGCTCAGACACTGATGCTTGACATGTTATGGATGCCAAATTAATGGCCGTTTGCCCGTGGTGATGTTCTAACCTGCAACATCCTATATTCGACATGGTATACGTTCGTTTCGCTAGTTATAGCTACGTCACCCGAACGGGGTTGTAAACCCAATAGATCTATCATCACATTCGCTCGCTCCGTAATTAACAGTTCATGATAATGGGCTCATAAAAAAACAAAAAAAAAAAAAATATAAGATTGGGTTTAATCCAGCTACTTAGGCAACATGTAACTCATAAAAAAAAATAAGAACTTAACCACTTGTGTCCAGTTGTAAAACATTGCATGTTTTTCACCCCAAAAACTTTGTAAAACAAAAGCATGTAAAACGTGGGGCTATGAACTCACCTTGAGTGAGTAATGCCAAGTGTATCACAATTAACGCGCCACGCGAATTGATCAAATGCAACCTAATTAAATTAAGGTCGTATAAGTACCGAGTACTTAGTCTAACAACATTGAATATAATCTAATAGTTGTTACATCGTACTATCGTTCGGGCTATCATAATTAAAGAGGTCATGACATGACGTTCGAGGAGTTAGGACACTTTAAATCGTAAATCCAACAACTCGTCGAAACGCCATCCGGAGAGGCCTCATTATGAAACTCCCTAGTAATATAGTACTTTGATAACCACATAACATTCTATATAGCTCAATCACCAACTAATGGTTTTGGTAAAATTATGTTTAATAAGTTAAAACGTTTATAATTACCGTTTTAGTAAAACTGGCGTAACTTTCGCGTTTTAAGCCCGATTCTCGCGTTTCTTATGTCCATCTTTTCGTATTAAGACGGGTTATCGATATTTGACATTTTTATAAATTTTATCCCCTGATGAACAGTAACTTTTACTGTTCATGACAGACATGAGTTTTATAAAATTCGTATTTGTCGTCGTAAAACCCGTAAATGTCGTATTTTATTCGTTATAGCTCCGTTTTTAATGATTCTTTCGAGGACGTTCTCGTATTTGAAAGTTCTATATTTTTATGAGTTACAAAATATAACTTTCTGTCATGAATAGTAACTTTTATAAAAATAGTTTTATAAAAGTATTATTTGTCGTAAACTCGCGAAATTCATAACTCGTTCGTTATTAATTGAAAAATTACGATTCTTATCATTTTGGAATCCTAAAAATATGTATTATTTGTTAAAAATATTAACCCTTGCTGTTTTTAATTTTTATAAAAATGTTTTTATAAAAATTTACTTACGACTTCGTTTATTAACGTATAACTCGTTTTTAACGTAACTTTTTCGTTATTAATCCGTTTAACAAGTTTCTTACCTTTTCGGAATCGTCGTGAAATGTATTATCTTATAAAAATATAAAATGGATATGTCTTATCCACGAATTTGGACAGAATGTTTGAACATCTTTCACAAGTCCAAAATCAACCTTGTTTCCTTATTTGCACTTTATATCTTTTACCATTAGTCTAATATTTCATATATGTCATATATGATACATATAATAATTGTCCATTTGTCCATCCAAGTTCTCATGTGTCCAACTTTTATAAAGTCCATCTATATACTTATAAACCACAACTTTAATATTTACCATTATTTACTAGTTTTACATATGGCTACTTTTATATAATAACCATTAACATACAAGCCTTCCCATCTTGTTATGACTTTATTTTTATGATTATCTAACATCAATATAAGTTCATAATTAACTTTAACATGTCTTATGTATTTCTTTAACTTAAAACATATTATGAAACTATGAAAAACCCTAATTAATCCATAATCATGTTTACACCAAAACAATATGATACAACATTTTCTCATCCTTTTTAAAGGATAAAAGTAATAACACCACATGTATATGAGTGTGTAAAATGATCATTTCAAGTATAATCTTTATTTTCATGAATAAAACCTAAATGGTGATTTAAGCTAAATAGAATAATCATAAGCATAAAGTGGAAATTATAAGAACATAAAGAGTTTAAATAGACCTTATGAGGTATGATGATGATGATGTGCTAGTACTAAACCCTTGTTTAGCCACAAAAACCAAGCTTGCACTTAATAAACCCTAGCTTTCCTTAATAGAACCCTAACTTCCTTTTACTTGTGAAATACTTGGAAATGGTGATTCAATGCTTGCAAATGCCTTAGTATATCTTAGAATAGGTGTATATAGAAGTGTATGGATTGTAGAAAATTTTGTATGGGTTTGGTAAAGGGGTGCTTGTTTGCCGTAGCATATAGAGAGGGCAAAGGAGGTGATTTTGTTTGATTTTTGGTCAAGTGTTAATGTTATGAGTCTTTCCTTTGTTACTTGCACAATGTATAAGTAGTAAACATGTTAGGTTAGTTTTTAGTCAAGGGACAATAAAAGAAGTCTTAGGAATGGCATGGTCCTATTCCTTTGGTCAAGGTGAAGGTAGGAACGTGCCATTTATGAAGTATGGTGTCTAATTTGACCAAGTTGCAAGTTTAAACTAAATTTTCATGTATATCTTTGTATATGATGCAAGATTTTCGGCAAAACAAAGATATACATGATATATTTATGAAATTTTTTTGTGTATTGGGTATAAAAGTGGGTATTTGTTGAAGCGTAGGAAAGTTTTTGTGGTTCCGGGAGTGCCTTAACGCAATTTATCGTGAAACGTATACACTTTACGTATCCGATAAAAATAAAATGAACAAAGTTAATAATTATCCTTAAAATAATTATATAACCCTTGCTTGATGTAAACATTTAATTGTTTGATGCCCGTTTATATTGAACGCTAATTTTTGGCGTACGCGATTTAACTTAACGTTTACAATTTTAAGCAAACACGTATAATTCAAAAAGGTATATTGTGAATTTATTGATGTCGTCAATGACTTGAAAACACAGGGTGTTATAGTTTATGTGCTCGGTACCAAGCTAAGCCAACCGAGAAGCACCTCAAAGAGGTTAAAAGGATCTTTCGTTATCTCCGGGGAACTGTTAATATGGGTCTCTGGTATACGAAGGATTCTGGTTTTGAACTAACCGATTTTCATATGCTGATTAAGCGGGATGTAAAGACACCTTCAGAGCACAATCCGTGGAGCTCAATTCTTAGGCGAAAAGCTGGTTAGCTAGTCCTCAAAGAAACAAGACTATACGGCGCTGTCTACCGCGAAAGCAGAATATGTGTCTCTATCCGCTTGATGTGCCCAAGTCCTTTGGATGCGGACACAGTTAACGGACTATGGCTTTCACTTTAACAAGATTCCAATCTATTGTGATTCGAAATCAGCAATAGCTATATCCCGCAACCCGGTCCAACACTCGAGAACAAAACACATCGATGTCCGCTACCATTTCATAAATGAACACGTAGAAAAGGGTATGATTGAACTGTATTTTGTCAAGACGGATTACCAACTGGCTGACCTCTTCACCAAAGCCCTTCCAGTAGATCGATTCAACTATTTGGTTCGTCGCCTTGGTATGCGCAGTTTATCTCCTCAAGAACTTGATCGTCTTGCAAAATTACAGTAATTCTTTGTATATATTTTATCAGAAAAACAAAATATAAAAATATAAAACCTATAAAAGCAAAATACAAAATCAAAAAATTTCAAAAATACAAAAATAATCTTCTCTGACATGTCTCTCGACAATCGATAACATTTGCGCACCTAGAAATGTTGATTAATATTAACACGGGTGAATAAATGAAGTTCGAGCGAGAGTTTTAAATGCTTTCAAAACATGTCATTTCACTTTTTTTCTACGACTTCTAAGTAAATGTTAGCTTAGGACTCGGTCTCCAAAGAAAGGAAAATGTTTATTTATGTTCATTTATCCTACACAACGGGAAGTTCATATCTTCTCGGTCTTGAGCAATGTCATATAAACATTCAAAGTTTTGAATGCTCAAGAGAAGCACTAAGGAAATGATAATTAATAAGATACATCTGACATCATTTTCCTGTTGAGCACAATTTTTCAAGATATTTTCAAAAAGAAAATTTCAAATTCTTTCAAAATTGTGTGCTCAACAAACTCCCACTCCAAGTTTTCACTCTATTCTATAATTGAGGGGGAGTATAATAATATAATTCATTCTGCATGCACTCCTGTTCTCCCTAGACTTAGTTAGGCTTATGTGAATTCAGGAAACAACTTATTTTTAAATTCACTAATTGTCCCAAAAATTGGTAAAACACATATCAATTTTGAGGGGGAGAGTAAGTGATTAAAATGTGATCAATACGATTAATAACAATACATCTTCAATCTATAATGTGTGTTTCCTAAAACCTCGTATGTGTTAAAACTCTTTCATAATATGGTGCATATGTGTAGGGGGCTTTTTGGTAAGTCTGGAAACACTCAATGTGTCTTAAATGATTTCTCAGACACGTTGATTGATTTTTTATCAAATGGTTTTATGGATCTTCATGGAAATACACAAAGACCAACCAACTGTAGTTTCTCAAGGAGTCATAAGGCGTTTAAGGTTAGGTATATTCGTTCCATGATCCAGCCAAAACTGGAGGGATTTACACAGGAACACTCTATTAGATAGAGGAGAAGTCCTAGGTATGATTGAAAAAAGGAGTAAAGTGAGAATAAGGGAATAGTGCCGACTGAGATAGAGCTAGTGGCTAAACAAACCAACATGTACTAGATCATGAAGTCTCGGTAAGCACTGAAGGGGTTGAAGAATGAAAAAGAATTGTAAGGATAAAGGGTGAAAAGAAAGAAGCCCTCCATACAACCCTAGGCAGAAACCAGGTCAATACATAATCTATCGGTAATCACAAAGATGATTATGATATTGAAGACTGACATCATGGACCCAGTGATGCAATGCACAACCCTCCCTAGCCACTCAGAATCTCTCAAAAGATTTTTGTTTCATTTCTCACGGAGATCAACACGTTTCTATCGGCTTTCTCATTCCGAGATCGTTGATATTGAAAAGGTGGCAGTCCGCTCCAGCCTCCGATTACCAAATAACAAATGTGCACTTATAGAGTCTAGAGCCAACGAGATCCATCAAAAATCTCACTAGGACACAAATTCCAATATACAAAATGTCGTACATCATTATACAACATTTGGTATCAAAAAGTCCTACGCATTATCCTTGTGGTAATTGCCAGAACATTCAGAGTGATACTCTTTAGTATTCACAGTGATGAATGGAAATCCTTCCAGAGTCAACATCAAACAGCTCTGCGGTAGGTGACTTGCGAGATTCTAAATGAATCAAGCTTGTGTCAACTGGATATCAATTTTGGTCCAGTATATGAATTGACGACTCAATCAGAAAGATAGTAACTATCTGATTCACTCTTACCGTGTTGTCTGCTTTGAGACGTTCCGGTAATGAGAACAAGCAAGTACGGTGAATCTAATGCAATCGCGTTAGAGGATCTAATACTTTGAGCTAGAAACCCTGTCAAGGAGGTTCTTCTAAATTGAACCTACCTGATCACAGGTACAATATTTATACTGTAAAACGGTCCTCATACATTGGAGATGAATCAAGGATTCTTTGATCTTATACCTTGGCTTCTCTAGTCGATTAAACTTCTTCTCTTTCTTTTCTTTGGCTTGAAATAGGTCAAGAGCAAGTGAGTATGTTTGATAAAATTGTGTGTTTGTGAAAGTGTATGTGTTTCGTGTATATATAGGCCAAGGAAGGAGTAGTGGCCAAGTTGTGAGGAGTGGTGGCCAAGTTCTATCAAGGTATGACTAAGGGAAGCTAGGAACCTAGCTTAGAGAGGTGTTAGGAGGTGGAAGGGGTTCGGTTAACAAGGGTGGTGACAAGGAGGTGAGGTGGCGGCATGGTGGTGAATAGGTGGTGACAAGGTGCTTTATACTTGGAGTCACTCAGTGCTCGTTATCAATCCAACTGACATCTATGATTACAGCATTACCCACGCCTTGCGCCATTATTTCACATGTGATGTCCTAAAGACACCTTAATTCACATAACGCCAATACCATAGTTGAAATATACAAACAAAGAGTTTCTACGTCTTGTACCGAATGTCAGCATCCATATACACACCACATCGTGTAATATCCTGCGACAGACACATCAAAAGAGAGAGAGATATGATATACTATACCGAAGACTCGCTCCGCCTAGCCCTGTCATTATATTAGATTCTGTTAGATTCAATCCTACCTGTGTCTACCGTGCGAACAACTTCCTGAAGGCGAACCGCTAAAAAAAGTAGAACTACTCAATTTATAGGCTGTTAGTACTTAAATAATCTCTAGTCATGTCAGTCGTGTCCTCGCCAGACGTAGTCCTGATGCGGGAATAATATAAATCACCTTTTCTCCCTCTACCCCCCCTCATTACTTACCCCCCTGTCGCCTCTGCTAATGTCCTACGTGCCTCCTAGTCAGATTAACTAATTACACAAAAATATACCTCATATTATAGTCCTATCCACCAACGATAACCTTCCTAATTGACCTATAAGAAACCTCGTACCGCGTATCATCAAACGCAATCTCTTCCCACCCCATTGGGTTGACCCCAATTGCTTTATATATCAGTATCAACCGTTGTAATCCCCGCATACCCCCCCCGTGTCACCTCATGGTTACTACCTTCTGTAAGCCATATACCTCTATAGTAAACAACTACATGTGAACACCACATCCTTTAAATGTCTCTAATAGTAATCTTCAATGATATGCCTTTTTTTCCACTAGCAAATATGTGTTACTCGACACAAAACGAACCTCCAATAAAGAACCGATATATTCACTCGGTGTTGCCGTCCCCCTCCTGTGTACGAATACCAAACTTAGCCCCTCTGAGATGCTCTGTATGATAAGCACACAATATATTAACATAGATATCTGTCTTTGTGTCATCGGGTGTGTGTCCTCTTCGTTATTATACCAGTTTCATTTCACACTGAATTAATACATTTATGAAAGATATAGATAAACTATAAGTGCATACTCATGCGCACTGCGACGAGTCCTATCATTAAACTCGAAGCAACAATAATACCTCAACTCTTCTCATCGCACAATCACTCGCCAATCTCGCACTAAAAAGATCATCTATATCATCGTCCTCTTACCACAACTCATCAAGCCCAAACTAGAGTGATATAACCACTCCCCACCCCGGGCACCGCTTGTTTACCCACCCATCCTCACTCGTTCTTGTGTAGAGATATATTTATCTTACCCAGTCTGTCATTACGTGTGCATCTGTAGAACTCTTTTAGATCCTCAATAGTAAAAATAACTAGTCATTAGAGATGAGCAGTTCCAGTTTTATCGACTGTAGACACAGCATCCTTTGTCCACAAAGTAGTTTGATGCGCACAGATGTCATGTGATACACCTCGCGCCATGATAGTACATGTGTAGTTTCTAATATCAAAAAGGACAATCTGACAATTAAAAGTCTGCAGTGTGAAGATAGAGAGACGTCTTCAGTTGAACCCATAGTGTCAATACAAGTATGTTGAATTGTAGATCGACGCAGAAATTTTAACTTGAACACTCATGCGCACCCCCCTTTTGAATCATATATCTACTCGTGCCCATGTGATACTTGTAAATATTATTAGTATCTCGTCTAGTGGAAATAGACCGCGCCGCCGAGTCGCCCGTTCGCACTCTCTCCTCTATGAACTATCTCAACCTATGTACGATCTACACTCCACGTAGAGTATCTCACAGCATCATTTTCTCTTGTCATCCTATCTACCCGCATTAAGATCCCGCCTGTTGTAATAGTGTACGTTTGGTTTAGAAACAATAACCCGATGGGTTAGGGCTTTTAGGATTAGTTTTAATGATTATAAAAGTGATAATTGAGCTTATAGAAATAGCTTATTACAACAGCTTATGGCTTATAGCTTATTAGGTTCACGAAAAGAGCTTTTAGGGTTTTAAGGGCGCGTTTGGTTTAGGAAAACCAAGCGTGTTGCTTAGGGTTTTAAGAGCTTAAACATATAGTTTAATCCAAGCTTACACATGATCTAAAACACATTAGGAGCTTATTAAACAAGTTATAGGACATACTAGGGCTTATTAGGGTTCGAATGACTTGGAATGGGTCGTGTAACCTTGGAGATGAATCAAGGATTCTTTGATCTTATACCTTGGCTTCTCTAGTCGATTAAACTTCTTCTCTTTCTCTTCTTTGGCTTGAAATAGGTCAAGAGCAAGTGAGTATGTTTGATAAAATTGTGTGTTTGTGAAAGTGTATGTGTTTCGTGTATATATAGGCCAAGGAAGGAGTAGTGGCCAAGTTGTGAGGAGTGGTGGCCAAGTTCTATCAAGGTGTGACTAAGGGAAGCTAGGAACCTAGCTTAGAGAAGTGTTAGGAGGTGGAAGGGGTTCGGTTAACAAGGGTGGTGACAAGGAGGTGAGGTGGCGGCATGGTGGTGAATAGGTAGTGACAAGGTGCTTTACTTGGAGTGCAAGGTGACAAGATGGTGACACGAAGGTGAAAGGGAGCTAGCAAGGTGGTGACAAGGTTCTAGGGTGATAGAGACAAGGTGGTGGATCATAGTGGAGGGTGCTTGCTTGGTCTTGGCTTGGTTCGACTAGTTTAAGTGGTATCGGGTTGTTTAGGGTTTCGGTTTAGGGTTAGGTTTTAAGTTGAGTATGTGGGGTGAAATGGAGGGAAAAACTAGTTTAAATGTGATGCTAGAAAGACTTGTAATCTATGCTAGAAAGGTGATACAAAAGCTCATAAAAATTAGAGGGAAAATGCTTAATTTGAATGTTGTGCATAATCGGTTTGTACTATGAGCTTAAAGAAATTGTACTATGGTTTTGGAGGGAAAAGATATTCAAATTTCATGCATTGGTAACTTCGACACATGCTTTATAGGTTTGTACATTTGTTTTGTATGTAAACATTACATGTAGTCAGGGTTTTGATATAAATGTTAACGTATAATGTTTGTTTTATAATAAACATTATGAATGGTACGTTAAATAGATAACGTATGGTAAAAATGGAGTTTAAAACATATCGCTTGACATATTATGACGTTTATTTGATATAAACGTTGATGAAATTGGCATTGGTGGTTGTGTGAGCACGTTTACTTTGGTTATGTAAGTTACGTTACATAATGTATGGAATAAAGCAAAAATCTTTTCATGAAAATGGTTGCATCTAATTTAATAGATGGAAATTACACTCAGGAAAATTGCATCTAATTTAATAGATGGATAATTACATAGAGGAAAATTGTCGGTTGTTATACATATCAACATCACATCCAAGCCAACTCATTCACAGCTCATTCTATATCCCACATGCTATAATTTCAAATTCTCCCCCATAACATCCACACTTCCTCACCAAGTTTAGCATATTCTTGGAATATTCCCTTGTACCCTAACTCACTTCTCAAACCATGGTTGGTTACTAACTAGACCATTTACTTTGGAGGAATACCAAATATACTCTTGTTCAATAGTTCTTTTCTATCTCTTCGATATAGGACAAACGACCCCTAAATCTCTTTTAAACACTTCACAAACGCTTTTATTACATGGATATTTGAGTTGGTTGACCTTGAGTGTAAGAATGATGGAAAGGTCATAGCGTGAAGTACAATTGGGGGTTTAACAAGTACGGGTATTTAAAATGCCAAAATCCTGAAGAAAAAACTTTGACAATTTGGCGCGCTGGCCATGCGTTGACGAGTGGGCAGTATGCTACTCGTGAAGTGTTTTTACACTTTTGGGATTCTTGGCCGATAAATACTGATGATATCAAATAACGTCTAATTATTAGCATCATTTATCCCGTCTATATTGCTCGTTTTATATTATTTTATATAAGATTTGATACTTAATTGCTTATCTTTATAAATCTCGAATATTATCGAGCAATTGGTGAAAGTTAGAGAAAAGAACTTGTTTTGGAGCATAAACGAAGAAGTTCAAGAAAGTCAGCTAAATCTGACATCAATACGCCATATCATTCTAGATAGATACGCTGTATCCCAAGACTTAGACAAATTCAAGACCATTGCCTGACTTTAAAGAATACATCGTATCCACATCATCAGATACGTCGTATATGAAACTTTGGTAAACTTTTAGAACAAGCATGTTTTACTCCCAATACGCGTATTCACCCATGCAAATACGACGTATTCATGCCCTAACTTCACAAGACATCCATGACGAGAAGACCCCAATACACCGTATCTAGATGCATCGATGAGCCGTAGGCGGTTAAGGATTATTCTAGAATATAATAATTAGGAGACCACGCTAAATACCTTTGATACGTCATATTGGACCTCACCTATACACCGTATCGAACTAATTTATGAACCTATAAATAGAAAACCTAGCATTCACTTTTCTGAGAGCTTTTAACCACCAAGTACGATTCTCAAACGATTTTAAAAGACAAGAAGGCCCCGCAAGTGCATTCATTCCATAGGAAAAGTCTTGTAATCATTATACTCCGCTATAATCATTTGGTTTGCGTATCGTTTTCTTTATGAACTCTACTTTAATCGTTTCAAATATGATATTGTATATTGTTACAGAGATTATGGGTGAATACCTGTAGGTATTAGCCAAGTTTATGATAATTTAATGTTTTGATTTGTTTATATTGACTGTTTACTCTTTCGTTGCATGTTGATTATGTTTATCACTTCATACCCGTTTATGTGCTTGATTATGTTTTCATCTATCATTCAATTGGATCTAGGATTATAAATAAAGTGTTGTAATTTAATCGTTATTTGGGCTATAGGATAGAGTCTGGGGTAGATACTACATATCACTAGGACTATAAATAAAATCCTGTTTCTACTTTTGGTTAAGTGAATGATAGACTAAGGTATCTTAGGACTATAAATAACGTTTTGTTTCCTTTGGTAGTTAAGTGGATTATAGACTACTAGTATATAGATAACCATTAGGCCATAAGTTGGTAAAGCCTTGATGAGCTAGGTTTTAATATTGTCACCTAGATAGATTAAAATCAACTGTGTGAACTTTATGCTGGTTTGGTTGATTGTGACAGGATTAACCGTTATATAGACATAGAGGTTAGGGAGAAGTACCACCTAACTTTGGAATGATATACCACCAATGAAAGTAGTGCAATCATTGCACACATAAACAATTCATACATTTTATTTAAATAAACTTGGTTAATACGTTTTCCTTACATAAGATCTTAACCTCTTCTTTATTGTTTGTTTATCTACTTGTGTGTGTTATTTGTCTTATTTATCGCTTTATTAGTTTAGATTAGACCAAAATTTGTGCCAGTCTCTCAGGTTGAACCCCCTATTTATGTTAGTTTAGGTTTAGCTAGGGTTAATTAGATTTAACTTAGATAATTAGAATACTAGTAGATTAAGTATTAATGCTCACTCTTAGTGATCGACACCCTACTTACCAACGAACCTACAATCGATCGGTACACTACCCGTTAGTGTTAGTTAATAGGTAAAGTCGGCAAAATATAAATAGTAAAACTTATAATATAATTACCTATACTAAACGACACATCAAGTTTTTGGCGCCGTTGTCGGGGAGTGAAATTTGTTTAATACTTTTTATTAGTATTTTAGATTAGATTTTATGTTTTTATTTTAGTTTTTTATTAATTTGTTATTCTGTGTTTAGTTGTTTAGTGTTTTTGTGCTTTTATTTGTTTTTTTACATTTTTGGTACTTGTTGTTTACCTTCTGTTTGAATACCCGATATGGCGTATTCATCCCTTTGAATACGGCGTATCCACTTTTGAAATTTATACAGCGTATTCGACATCAAACATCAATACGGCGTATTCATTCTACCGAATACGGTGTATCGATCATCTGATACAACAACAGTTTTAATTTTTCATATTCTATTTTCGTGTTTAGTTTTATGTATCCTCTCTCTTCTAAACCTGTCCTGCTGATACTTAACCCTTGTTTTCAGGTAGCGCATGACCAGGAGTTCAAACAAAGAGCTCATTGAACCTTACGACGAACCTGAGCAAGTGTTACATTTGTTGAGAAAGCTTTTCAAGACAACTAGTTTTGATCATTCGAGATCACCAGAATTCGAGTTATTTTCTGATCACCAAAGGTAGTTTGAAGAAGAAATCACAGAAACAATGACGGAACCTACTGTGGAGGAGTACATGATGAGAACCCGAGTGGATTATGGCTCGGGTGTTGCTAGACCAAAATTTGAATTGAAAGGTCAATTTCTAAAGGAGTTGCGTGAACATACTTTCAGTAGATCAGAAAATGAGGATGCAAATGAGCACATTAAAAGAGTTCTTAGGATAGTTGATTTATTTACTACACCAAATGTGACTCCATATCAACATATGCTTTGTGTTTACCCTATCACACTTACCGGAGCTACAAGTAGATGGTTAAGGAATGAACCTGCTGGTTCAATTGCTACTTGGGAAATTCTTAAGGAAAATATTTTGAGCAAATATTATCCACCTTCTCGTACTGCTAAAAAGATGGAGGAAATCAATAATTTTCAGCAAGAGTCGGATGAAACTCTTTACCAGGCTTGGGAATGATTCAAGGAACTTTTATTAAGATGTCCTCGACATTAATGACCAGTATGCAGGAAGTGATTTTGTTTTACAAAGGACTGGATGTGCCTACTAGACAGATTCTTGATTCTAAGGGTGCTTTGCCTAAAATGAATGCAGCTGATGCTAAGAAAGTCATCCAAGAAATGGCTGATCATTCTCACAAATGACTCGATGGAACAACTACTAGAAATAAAGGTAATAATACTTCTAATGGATTAGCTGCTATTCAAGCTCAACTGAACAATCTTAGCAGGGAAATTAAGAAAGTAAATGAAAGAGTATATGTTGCTCAAGTAGGGTGTGAATTATGCAATGGACCACATTACACTAAGGATTGTCCATTAAAGAAGGAAGGAAAGACACTAGAAAATGCGTATTACACTCAGTTTGGAGTACCATTCCCACAAGCAGGAAGGTATAGAGCAGCTGCTCCAGGATTCTACCAAAGGGATAATTGAAATACATCATATCAAGAAAGAATACAAACGATGGAAGAATAATTGAACAAGTTCATGGCTGAATATACAAAAAGACATGATGAACACTCTTGTTTGATTAAGGAAATTTAAGCTTCAACGGATGCTGCAATCAGAACTCAAGGAGCTTCAATCAAAGCATTAGAGATTTAAATTGGGCAAATGAGCAAGGTACTTTAAAATGGGGGCCATTGGGTGGTGGTGATGGTATAGGTAATGGCGGAGAGGGTATCTGAGGAAGTGGTGATGAGTATGGAGAGAGAGGTGATGGTGGTGGAGTAGGTAAGGCTAACAATCTCTCAGCAACTTCCTCGGAGAGGAACGGTGCCGGCGCATGGGGTCGGATGGACATCCTAGCCGTGACGCGATAAGCAAGGTATGGATCCTGGTCAGCTGAATAAGCAACAGCTGCAGGGTCGGCAGGAGCTAAGTGCTCCTCCTCCTCTGCATCATCATCATCATCATCGTCAGATGGCTCCTCATCATCCCTGTCGTCTCCTCTGTCAGCAGGATAGTCAGCTGGATCCTCCTCAGGATCCTCCTCGTCATCCTCCTCCGGGTCCTCCTCAGGGTCGGACTCCGGTATATACCCTGGTGACTGATGAGTAGGTGAGTCAGCAGCAGGCATTGGCTGCTCCTCAGCCGGGAATACCTCATCGTCCACTGGTAAGAACTCCGGGTAAACAGGCTCCGGAACAAATGGTACATAGATAGGTGAAGGTGGTGCCTGCTCTGGCTCCTCAGGGCCAGGCACGTAATCTGGAGACGGTGGATCCTGAAAAATAGGTCCCTCGGCTCCTGGTGATCCTACGTCAGATAGGTCCTCATATGGGCTGGATATCTCAGTATACGTAACTGTAGAATCTTCCGAATCCGACATGCTCGAAACTGAAAAATCAAAAGTGACTTATATAAGTATATTAATATAAGACTATTATCCTTATATACGTAATATATTATAAACACGTATATCAATTATGCATGTATATAGCCTAACCGACTAATGCAACAATTTGTATATGAATACCCCGTAAAAACCCTTTTGTATGTATGCAATGTTTGAAAACGGTTATAGTCCAGCAAAAACATTTTGACCTGGTTCTCTATAACCTTGGCTCTTGATACCAATCTGTAACACCCCCAAAATGGGTCGCAGCGGAATAAGGATCCGGGGCGTGTTACTTCAAGATCAACAGCACAAGATATATATAAGAACGACACAAAAGTCGTTTAAATTGATACATTGGATTTAATTATAAGACATAATACAAAAGCATAAAGCTTTACTTGTTCCTTGTTTAATATTACAAAAGACAACAATACATTTCCCAAAATATGATGCACATAAATCTTTAAGTGTGCAATCCAAAATGTAATCCAATGCATCCTTGGCACCTCGTGCCTATTGACCTCCTGAAAACATTGCTTAAAACGTCAACAAAAATGTTGGTGAATTCATAGGTTTATGTATTTAAATTATGCAGGACCGCAAGACTTTCCCGTGATGTTACAACATATGCCAACAATCACAAAACCAGATTACTGTTGCACTAAGCTCATGACACTGAAGCTCAACCTATATTTGCTATTTTAGCAGTTATTTTGCCCGTACAGATGTTGTAACCCGCAACATCCAAGTCCGACATGGTCAACGTTCGTTCCCGGTGATAGCTAATCACCCAAACGGGGAGGTTAATCCCAATAGATCTATTTATAACATTCGCGCTCACATAATGCAATTAACAACTACATCTATGCAATTGATAGTTCATGATAATGGGCTCAGGGGGGGTTATCGCTACTTAGGCAACACATAATCAATATACTTTAAACACTTGCATCCAATTTATAAAACAAAGCATGTTTCCACCCCAAATAATAGTAAATTAGTAAAACTGTAAAAGTGGGGCTATGAACTCACCTTGAGTACAGATAGTCCAAATAATCACAGATAAAACGTCACGCAAGATGCAAAACGTTAGATCACCTATTTAAATTAAGGTCGTATAAGTACCGGGTACTTTTAATTAATAACAATGAATATAATCGATAGTTATTTTCAATCGACTATCGATACGGGTCTTTCAAAATTAAAGAGGTCATGACATGACGTACGAGAGTAGGAACCACTTTAAATCGTAACATTCCAACAACTTCGTCAATACGCCATCCGAATAAGCCTCATTATGAAGCTTCCTAGTATTATAGCACTTTGATAACCACTCAAATTCTAATAAGCTTAAAATCACCGACTAATCGTTTTAGTAAAATAATATATATAAAGTGAAAAACGTTTATAAATATACTTTTTCGTAAAAATTACCTAATTTGGTCGTTTTTAAAGTCCGTTGCTCGGCGTTTCTTACGGTCCACTGGCTTTCGTAGTAAGACGAGTTGATCAAAAATATAACATTTCATGTTTTTTAGAATATTCCCAGCGATGAATAGGGATTTTACTGTTCACAGAACAGTTAGTTTTTGTCGTTTTCTGGGTTTTTTAATTAGCGTAAATTCCGTAACGAAAACTTATCCGTTTAATTCCCGATTTTAGTGATTCCTTCGAGAACGTCTTTTGTTATTTAAAGGATGTATTAAATTTTAAAAGATTGGGTCCCTGCTGATGAATAGTACTTTTTACAGTTTCATAGTTTATAAATTTATACTTTATAAACTTTAATATGCGAAAATGTCGTAGATTATTCGTTAAAGTTCCGTTTTTAAAAACGATTCTTCGAGTACGCATCTCGAATTAAAAGTTATATCAATTTTTTAGATGTTTTTAAAAAAATTAGTTTCTGTGAATGAATAGTAACTTTATTTTTTAGTTATAAAATAGTTTTATAAAAGTATTTTAAGTCCTAAACTCTCGGAAATTAACGTTTCTTTTTCGTTATAAATCGGTTTTTCGAGTTTCTTATCATTTTGGAATCGTCACGAGACGTATTATAATTATATTAAGTCAGACTTACTGTATGGAATTCGGATTTAAAACAGCCCCTAAGTATTTATGTGTATAACTTTATAAAAACCTTGTTTTATGTATTAATTAATTTAGTAATTTAATATATAAACCCTTATAACTATTTATTAACACATGTGATACATTTATAAGTAATGTCCAAGATCACCCGTGTCCTTATAAAATTCAATTGTGACAAGTTTAACTAATTTACTTTTCCATTACTCACATGTGCAGATTAAGAAAACCTTATAAAACCCTAATTTTAACCAAATCATTTATACTTAAACCATATGTTAACATACTTTTACATTCATTTTCCATGATATATATGACAATATGACATGATAAAAAGTGCATAAAATCATAAACATAATTAATAACTCATTTTTAACATATTAAAAAGTCCTTAGTGGTGATTATAGCCATAATTAACATATCACAATAACATCAGTAATAAATAAAAGTATGAAGGAATTAGGAAGACCATAGCAAGGATGTATGAGATGAGAAATAAATTCTAAAACCCGTGTTTAACTCCCAAAACCCACGCATACAGCTTATAAACCCTAGATTATGTTTTGAAACCATAATCCTTTCCCTTTTCTTCTTAAATCCTTGCTAAATGAATTACTCAAGGCTTGGAAAACACTTTAGTATGCTCCTTAGGAAAGAATTTGTAAAAGGCTGTATGGATAATAGAAAATTTTTGATGGATTGCTTATGGATGCTTATTGAGCCGGTGGTTTTAGGATACAAACGATAGAAGTAAAATAATTTTGCTAATAAAAAGAGTGTAAGAAACTTCACTGGTAGCATGCATAAAATATAATAAATGAGGAGGGAAAATGAGATATTATACTTGAAAAGGTTTGACTAAATTATCAAGGTGGTGGGGGGGTGTGAGCGTGGGTTACGTAAGGGGACAATGAAAGGAGGGAACAAGGGCTTTAAAGCCTAAGTATGTTGGTTTCCCTTGAATAGTAATCATCCCAGGATTTAGGTATGATGTTCCTCCTAGCTTAATTTCTTTTTATTTCTTGTTTTAGTTTACTTGAATTCATAAAAAAAAAAGTATAAGTAAAAGGTTTTATTAAAAGTAACAAGTGGTAGTTTTTTAAATAAAAGTTTTGACTTTGTAAGTCCCTTGGTATTTTGCAGAAGTATTTGTTATCTTGATAATCATCATTGAGATTTGTATATATATATACATAATGCATAAAAGTTTTATAAACATTTTCGATCATTGTATATAAACGAATGTATTTTGTTGAAGCGTACGTAAATTTTTACGTTCGGGAATACCTAATGTCCCTTTAATCGCGAAACCGTAACGGGCTCTCAACGAATCGAGATAAAATACTTATTAAACGTATAATAATTTATCCGCAAAATAATTTCTTTAAAGACCTATCTCGTTTGACGTAAACAATATTTTGCTTAATGCCCCGTTTACGTTAACTAGATTCATTTTATTTACGACGCGATTTAACTTAAGCGATTTCCATTATAAACAAACTCGACAATACTAAAAAATAAATATGACTTATTAACCGTCGTACATTTGTCTAAAACACAGGTGTTATAAGTAAGATACACATTGGTTCGGCACTGTACATCAGAAAACGACAAGTGTATCTAATAGACTTGATAATGCTATGATATCTTATAAAACTATGATGCTTCATATGTGAAAAGTAATGTATTATTTCAAGACCAGCTAGAAATAAAATAGGTCACTTACAAGGTGATAAGCTCATAGCTCCACACTGAATTTAGACAACATTACATGTGCATCTATATCAGTAGTAAAATGCATTGCTCCCACTGGATAAGACAACATTAAATGTGTTTCTATGCCAATGAAGTGCAAGTAGCAATTTATTTACTTTTCTACTCTTTGAATATCACACATTGATCACAATGTTAACCTCATCACGTAACTATAAACATGTACTTAGATATTCAAAGAAATGCATCAAGTTCTACTATATATATGATGGACTAGCCATCAATGCCATTCTTTAACTTGAAAGTTTTTCATGCAATTCCTCCCTCTACATTACCTCAAGGGTGTGTAGAATCTTAAGAAAATTATTGAGTTAAGGAAAACTACTAGAAAAACATCATTACTTTCCTTTCTCTGTTCAACGAATTATATGAGATGTTTTTCGCTTTTCCAAATCATTAAAACTCTATAAAGTCTTGACGCTATTCAAGATTGTAATCAATTGTGGTGGGCTATAAAAGAGCATGTTCCTTATCAGTCCAAATAAGACGTGCAACCGTACTGTAACCGTTTGACTTTTAACATTGACAATACAATTTATAGAGTAAGTATGCTTTGAGTTTGTATTAGAAGTTGGAAAATTTAAGCTTTCTTATACAAGAATAAATAGGATAATGAATAAGTCTCATCTTACAAGGAAATAAGAATTAGTTGGCTTCCTCACACATAGAAAGGAAGCCCAAACTTTTGTTTAAAGAATTGATGTTGCTAATGTCATTAATATAAAATTATCAAAGGTTCAATTTTAGTAATTCTGATAATTATCCATTTAAAATAACTACCCAATTGTTTATATAAAACAATAATTGACGAAGAAAAGGCTAAGATCCTCATTGAGGTTCCACCATCACATCAGTTGATCTGCTAGCAATGATAGATTCAATAGGTAGGTAACGTTTACCAATTGCAAAAACCTGTGCAATTCTTAGACCATATGGGACTCATGACATTTGTAACCGAAGAAACAATGTCAAGCTGGCATGTTTAGTCCCATCCTTGCCTCGAGCCAAGGTCTCACCTGCTTAACTCGATTAAGTCATCCAATGCGAGAACATGTGAGAATATATCTAGGTCTCACGCATAGAGAATAATCACCTTGGGTTACACTTCACCTACGTCTCACGCAGAGTGAAGAGCAAATGCAAGTGTTCTCAACCAATTGGACGGCATGACTTAAATTTGTGATGGGTATAAGTTTTGATAAATACATGATCAAAAAGTGTGTACGAGGAAGCATGCATACATCCTTCGTAGCACAAGTTAAAAAAAACTATTTTTAACTTAAGTCTAATACTTGTTTTATATCATTTATGTGTGACAAGTTGTTCATTTTCATGACTAATATATAATCTAAGTGGAATAAATATTAGTTTGAACAATACATAAATTAAATAACAATCATAACATTTATTTAGTGTTATTTATATAAAAAACAAGTTTTTAGTTTCAAATCATATTTAAACTTTAAACTAAATCAAAGATTTAGTTTCTAAAATTGGTTTGTGTTTTATTTTTAGTTTTATGAAAACATTTGCAAGTTTATACATTCTAAGCATATATAAAAGTAAACAAAACAAACACAACCAGAAGTATGCAAAGCCTCAACCGATGAAAAACCTATGCTTGGTTTCGTGAGCCATCACGAGAACCAAGAAGTCAACTAAGGGTTAACCACACAACCATAAGGAGGGCTCCCACTTTCTCCAAGAATCATCATGAGCAAGTGAAACCCCAAATGAACTTGAAGCCCAAAACAACCATAAAATTTCAGCTGACTTGACGGGCCTGAAACTCCTAGAAGGTGTCTTCCCCAATTTAAGCTCCAGTTGAAGAAATTTTAGCCCCGTGAGTTTTGCACTTCCTCTCATAAATTCAGCCTCTAACTCCTTATAGAACTCTAGGAAATCCATTTTTAGTGAAGGTTACTCCAGCAGCTCCGAATTTGACTTTATGCCTTTAATTTTTGCGTCATTCGAATCCAAACATCGGTTACAATAATTTTATGATTAAATACATTTATCCTATCATCAAAATACTGTAAAGTGACCAAACAATGGCTACAATGAAAAAAGCATACAAAAGAAGCCGAAACAATGGCAAACCCAAAAAACTAAAATTAAATGCAATAACTAGCGAATCAATTGACAAGTGGTCATGGTTTTCATCGGCTTTGCATACATAAAATAATAATACCATAATATCATGTATTAATAAGGTGTTGGCTAAGTCCATGGCCAAACATGCATGTATTTGCCATGGAAACAAAATAATTAACAAGAAATACATTGTTAGCCAACGAATCGAAGAAATAAATTAACTAGAATTAAAACCCTGATTGGTACGTGTAACCAATGGCGTAAGAATACACTAGATACTGTTATAAAAAGACCTCTAACAACCATATTATTTCAAAAAATAATGCCCAAGGGGCTAATTTAAAACCGATTTAAGAATCGTTCCAAAACACGCAATTTAGGCCCTTTTACACGTACCCGATAACAAAACCAATTAAAGTATGCATAACAAATGGCTATGGGATCAAAAATCACAGATCATAAGACCCTATATGGGTCGAATTAATATAAAAAAATAAGCCCTAGGGGCTGTTTTAAAATTATCCTTTTGAATCCATCAAAAACACGCGTTTTTAGCCATTTTTACGCATACAAGATGATCATATGACACCATATGATGGCTCTTGATACCACTGTAGGTGCTGAATCAAATGAATATCATATAATCAAATATAAAACGCAGCAGAACATGCACCTATCAACGAATCCATAGAGTCATATGATCAATCAAAATAAAAACAACAATTATTACCTTTGCAGCGTAATCGGTAGAATCAAAGAACAACCTTCTCTTGTACACGATCTATCCAAGAAACCAAGTGAGCAAAGTAGATCACCTCTATGAATATACACACTACACTTCACCGTATACCTCTTGGATGCTAGTCCTTAAACCCGTAACCTTGGATTATACTTTGAATGAACAAGAATCAAAGTAATAGATCAAGAAAACAAAAAACTCTTATTTTGTTTATATTTATGCCGTCCCTTTTATAGGAAGAGAGAGAGAATAAAAACTTAGTAAGTATTTAATTGATTTGTAACTCATAATGACTAAATTAATTAGTAGTTATCATAAATCCAATTAAATTGGTAAGTGGTTAATTGATTTGTAACTCCTAATGACTAAATCAATTAGTATTTATCATGATCCAATTAACCATTAACCCCCTTGATCTTTCCTTCTCTTTTCTTTTACATCTTAGGCCGACCATATGGTGGGCTCAAATGGGCTTGCCATTTGTTTGCTCAGTCCAATAAACTAAGTACATTACTTAGTTATTATAAGCCCAATATTGATCCCGAGTTACGTAGTTTATTTATATACCTTGAATACAATAAACACGATATATACATTGGCACCTCAGTGTATATGTGTGTGACCCCATAGGCTCACATGTTTCCATCCGTATATTGTTTATTATGACATGAGCATATAGCCAACAAGACATACCTAAAAGCACGAAACAACTCAAGCGTTTGGTCCCCAATATATCATGGGTCCATTTGTGTTACACATACCGTTTGTTTGGTTAACAAAAGGAAATGCCGGGTAAGATCCCCAAGGAACAAAGTTGGGATGTTGAAAGTGGGTGATAGTTCCAATTTACTTGGTTGTATTTGCTTTTAGGATTAACGGTGGTTTGTCTCCTAAGTGGTGTTTTAGGTCTCGGTTAAATTTTACTTCTTGTAAGTACTTGACCATGTTTTAAAGCCGGTGGTTGTTTAGCATTTTCTATAGTGGTACTAGGTGAGGTTTTCTTAGTTATACGAACAAAGTCGGTTCTAGAAGTTATACAAAATTTTAATTTATTACCTGCTGTATTAAATGCCCGGATCCCTTCCACTGTGCTAGTCGAATCCCTTTTGAAGGGATCCGCCGGACTCGACACATCAGAAAGCCCCTTTTCAGCTTTTTTAATAGTTTTTGCTAGTTTAACCTCGCTAGTCGATGCTTTACAATCTGTGAACTCTAGACCTTTTCTATCATTAGATGATCTTTGATTTTTAAGCATTTCTTTTAGGTAATGACTACTATTTTCGAACTTAGCAAGTTTAGAGGCAAGTGAGTCATTTTTCATATGAAGATCCAAACACGCCTTACACTCTAGATCAAGTGCCTTATTTTTCTCTAGCATTTTCAATCTTTCTTTTATTTCGAAAATCTCATTATCTAGAAGTTTGATTTTAGTTTTTAAGTGATTGTTTTTGTTAATAACCTTAAGACTAATTTTGCACAATTTGTATTTGTTATATTCATTTTGTAAGGTTTCATCATCTAAGGAAGAACTACTATAATAGAGAGTCGGAATGTACCTCATTTGATTCATGTGCCATGAGACAAATCTCATCCTTCTTGAGATCTTCTTCTTCATCACTATCGCTCCATGATCTTCCAACAAATGCCTTTTGGTCATTGTGAGAGTGTTTGGGACAATCACTTATAAAGTGATTCAGATCACCACATTTGAAACACTTTCGATCAACCTTTCCCTTTTTGTCTTCCTTAACTCTCTGGAAGGTTTTCTTGTCGTCATGTAGTTGTCGCACGAATCTTCCTCTTCTTCTAAAGAAATTCTTAAAGTCCTTTACTGCCATAACGTACTCTTCGTCTTCACTACCCGAAGAGGAAGTTTCTTCGTCACTTGACTCCTTTTTGGATTTTAGAGCTAGTGACTTTTACCTTTCTTTCTTGTTTTTGGATGCCTCATACTCTTTTTCAAGCACCACTTCATAGACTTTTAAGTTGCTAATAAGTTCGTCGAGATGAAGTGTTGATAAATCGTTTGACTCTTCAATAGTCATTACCTTTGGTCGCCATTTGGTTGGAAGTGCCCTTAGAAACTTCCTAACATTATTACGACTTGAAAAAGATTCATCAAGTGCTTTTAGGATGAAATAATAGTATTAAATCTAGCAAATGCACAATCAATACTTTCATCATCTAAAATCAAAAATTGTTCATATTGTTGAACAAACAAATCAATTTTATTGTCTTTGACTTGTTTATTACCTTGATGAGTGATTACTAAAGAATTCCAAATGTCTTTAGCCATTTTATGCATAAAAACTCTTTCGTACTCCTTTTTAGGCAAGGCATTATATAAAAACCATTTTAGCCTCATTATTTTTAGAAAGAATTTTTTTCGTTCATCACTTTGTCTTTCGTAAGAAACACTTTCATCTCTACCGGTATTGGTGTTTCTAAAAACGGGTTTGTAATAACCATAAAAAATAATCTGCCAAAGATTAATATCTTTAGACTTCACATAAGTTTCAAATCTATTTTTCTAATAAATAAAACCATTAGCTTCAAAGAGTGGTGGTCTTTGCATAGATTGCCCTTAATGCCAATTTTCTATTTTTCAAATATATATTATCGATTTTTAAGATTTTAAAATACATTATATTTTAACAAAACTTTGGTAACCTGCTCTTAATGCCAATTGTGAAAAACTAGACGAGGGGTTGAATAGTTTTACCGATTTAATTTTACGTTTCAAATATATAGATCAAGTTATGTGAAGATTTACGATATTGATTTGTAAACTAATATATGCAATGAATGAAATAATAAAAGTAAGTAAAGTAAAAGTAAAGTAAGGAGAGATAGAACCGTGACACAAGTATTTATAGTGGTTCGGCTACAAGGACACCTTCCTTGCCCTACTCCACTCCTCGAGTACCCAACTCGAGAGTTCGTAAACACTAGTCCACAATCTCCTTGTCCGGCGGAGAAGCCTCACAACGTAACTTACACTTTATCCGGTACAAAGCTAAATATCAGGTTCTAACAACGGTAGAACCAACCCTACGTTGATTACACATTATCTGGTACAAACTAAATATTGGGTTCTAACAAAGGTAGAACCAACCCAATGCTATCTATACTTTACAAGGATGAAGTTTA
>BQNB010035548.1:0-50779 GCA_026074375.1 Tanacetum coccineum
CTTTTGCCTTGGTCAAGGGCATTCGGTCAGGATCTGTATTAGGGTTGCTATATAAGTGTGTACTATACCACGAATCAGGGACCAAGGAGAAGCACTTGCAATTTTGTCATTATTTTTTTTACTTTGCTTTCGTAACCAAGTGACTTAGCATTCGTCAAAAACAAGACTTGCAAGAACCGCCTCTACAACACTTTTTGCTTTGACAAAAAGAGGGAGAAGATATGTAAACTCATCTACTAAATACTTATTTAGTAACTTTTAAATAAGCATGAGTTTATATTTTGTCATTATCAAAAAGGGGGAGATTGTTAATACAAATATTCGCGCAAAAACGATATTTATATTTAATGTTCTTCATGTTTTGATAATAACAAGTATAATGTCATACTACGTAAAAGTTTACGTAAACAAGTTATTTAGTCGAAAGTTTACTTGACGTCGACAAATCACTTAAGGTGTGAATATGGCATTATTAAACATAGTTTATGATCAAAAAAAATATATTATCATTTGCATAAATCTTTTCTAATCAAATGATTTAAGTTAACACATGATTAAGTATAGGCTAGTTACATTAATCATCTAAGACAAAATAGATTAACCATAAGTGGACACAATCTTTCCAAATCTTTCTAAATCTTCCCAAATATAAAAAATCTTTCCTTATTGGTGATAAGAAATATTTTCTTCTAGAAGAATCTATTAAACTAGTTTTAATAAGTACAAACTAATATTTTGTATAGATTTGGGGTTAATCACAAAATGAAAAATATTGTCCTAGCTCCACCCACGGATCCACCAAATACACTGAACAGATCCAGGGTATGGGAGATCCGTGAGTCGTACGTATAACTCCCCTGGGACAGATTTGAATTTCAAAATGTTGCCTATAAATACCAACCTCAACCTTTCATTTTATAGAACTCTTGACAAGTATTTTCTCACATATATTTTATCTTTTATATATTCTTTGATCATTATACTTGTTATGTAATCCATTACAAGTGATCAACTCATTCCACTCTTTAGTGAAGAACTCTCAAGAAGACGTCGAGCTTCAAGTGTTAATAGTTTAATTGTGTCATCACGTTTGTGATAATCATTCATCTTGTATATCTTGTGTTGTGTGTTGTGTGTATCATATGTGTATGATAGGTTAGTATTTAGGCCACAAAATACATAGTGTGTTAGATTGGTTCTATCTCGAAGTAGAACTCGGTATTTAGCTTAGTACCGGAAAAAGTGTAAGCGACGTGTACGGTTTTCTCCGCCTAAAAGGAGCTTGTTGACATAGTGAAGATAACTCTCAAGTTGGGTACTTGGGGAGTGGAGTAGGGCGAAGAGGAGCTTCGTAGCCGAACCACTATAAATTATTGTGTCATCGGTTTATTCTTTCTTATCTTTACTTGCTTATATTTCGTAGATTGTTTATTTACTTATTGCATCGCTATCATATACACTTGTGTATATCTCTTGAATTCACATAAGTCGACAATCTAAGTTTTAATTTTAAAATGGTAAAAACTATTCAACCCCCCTTCTAGTTTCCCCAAAGCATAAGGAATAGTAGAGGACTCCGTGACTGGGTAAAGATCCCCGGTGCTATCACAACGGAGAAGCACTCGTCAGGTCATAAAATCCTTAACAGAAAAACCAAATGCGTCAAATTCAACAGTAAAATGATTATCACGATATCAAACCGCATAAGCAAATCCAAACACAATTTTTTAAAATCACGTTTTGTAACAGCTGATTATCTAATTATACGTTTTCAAAACGAATAATCTGTTTTTAATAAATAATCCCAAACACCTCTTAACTCATTCATAAATCCGTAAGGATGCCTCATCAATGGAGTGATAGTTTTATATCAATGCTGAGGAATAAAAGTTAGAGGGTCATAATAAACCAGCTAACTAATAAGATGAATTATCACATCTTGAATATGATAAATATCTTAGAACTATGAATGACAAGATGCAGTCCTTAAAAGGCAATCAAAGTTTTGAGCTTGATTGATCTTTCACCAAACAGTAAAATGTGAGGTTAAAATGAGTTTCTTTTGAAGAAAGGCTCATAAGGACAAACTTGTATATATGTTAATGTCTGACTGATGACAAGAGTCTTTAATCTTACTCAAGCAATTGACTATGATTAAATCTTTCTTTTATACACGCATTAATTATAAAAAGATAACTAATTGTCATACAGGTTTTCTTAAATCTGCAATATGGCGAATTAAGGATCATAACTCTTTCTTTATAATTACCTTTTGTGAGGACGGTGTGTAATCAAAAGGGGTTATGAGTTTAAAATAATCTTTATAAAGTATACAAGATAATAGAATCCAAGTGTGGATTGAATCATGCATCTAGGAGCTGAGATCTTAAGTTTAATCACAATACGGTTTCTAATTAAATTAAGATAACTCTTGAGTACACCTGACATCAAGTGGGAGCACTATTTTTTTCCATAAAATTCATATGTTGTGTAACATATTAAAGGCATTATTCCATCTAATCTAGATGTTAATCCTTGAGATTGGAATAGAACTTCACTTGGGAATTTAGGAAATTAAACAAACGATCTAGGAATAAATGTTTAATTAAATAAGCATATGCGGTGATAAAGTCCAACACAAATGCAATATGTCATTAAAGCAAGTCTTAAATGATATATTTCACTTGAGATAATTTAATACATGGATGAAAACCTTATGTTTTTGACAAAGGATTCATCATGTACATCTTATATTGTGTATGAGACTGGTTGTTACTTTTACACAAGAGCAAGATGAGCTAACAACAACAGTATCTAATTGATAGTGTTTAGATGAATGTTAAAACAAATGTTTACGAATTATATAAGGCATAGTGTTGTTTGTGTACACACGATACTAGAGAATAATCAATCCTAGTTACCTAGTTAAGTAGGATTTCATCTTTTATGATAAATCTACTAACTAGATATGCTCAGCTAAGAGCATTGTTGCATTACACATTAAAGAATGGGAATACTTTACATTTTAAGAAACTGTAAAGATGACTGTCTGAGATAGGTATGTTGTTGACTTCAAATACCCCATTAAAGGTACTGTCACATTTCTATACTATGATAACTTGCAATAGTATGAAAATATACATACGACAGTCATCATATCATTTAAATCATTTACAAATTTGTGAATTTGAAAAAAGTATTCAGAAAGTTTACTCAGATAACTATTTAGCTGTCTTGTAAAGAAAGAGTTGAGAATGTTGGAAACATTAGACTTCAACTTGCTAATTAGTTTCATCCATATCTGTTTTAATATTTAGATAATTAAGATTGTAAGATAATTTTTACTTTATGATGAATAAAGATACGTGGTATTTGTCATCCATACATATAATAATTGTTATCCTATATTTTCATGTTTAATCCTTGAATGATTTCTCATTCTAAATATGTCCATTGTCGGTTAACAATATGAGAATATTGTTACATAAGGCAAATGTAAGTGTTGGTCATATTCTTTGAATATATGGATCGTTCTCGCTAAACTCACATGTTATTCACAAGGGATGCATATTGGACACCCCAACTTTCGGATATTTACTTTTGGATCCTAGTCATGAGTAATATATCGAAAATGGTTTAATAAGTCATCCTTAGAGTTGAGATACAAACAAGTTCTGTATGTGTGGATATTACTTTTTAATTATAAGTCAAAAGTTATCCTGAATAAGGTAGTTATAAAGGTTATTCTTAAAAGTGATGTGAAGCAGCATCCACAACACTTGTATTTTTGGTACAAGTTACAAAGATACACAAGGTGTTCGGTTCGTAGAGATCTAGACTAGCATCTAGATGTACTTGGTTGACATTTTGTGTGAGCAACCGTAGAGGTGGTAATTTAACCACTTTGCATTCAAGGTAAAGATCAAGAGATAAGTAACCTTCTACTTTATTTTATGTGTTAATCTTTAATACTTCTGCATGTGTGGATATCACTTTTTAAGTATAAGTCAAACGCTATCCTGAATAAGGTAGTTATAAAGGCTATTCTTGAAAGTGATGTGAAGCAGCATCCACAACACTTGTAGTTAATAAAGAATTTATTTGTCCACTTGATATGTGCAAAATGATACCATGACGCCTCTCTAGAATTAATCAGATAATTGCATGGTCATGCCCAAAGGGTAGTTCAAGATGATTCTTTATTACATTTGGTATATCTGAATTAACTTCTATAATGAGAAACTAAATGGTTAAACTATATGGAATGATTTATGATCCATATCCATGGTTTAACGGTATCTGTAACAAATGAATGTTAAATAGCAAGTAACACATAACCATTAAAGTTGAGATTGTTCTTGAAACTTTATCAAAAGTATTTTTAATTTATGACAATAGAGTGTTGCTAGACATTTCTATTTTTGGTATAAATGCATAATGCTACTCCAACTCCCAAGTGAGAGCTGTTGGAATATGGTAGTTGGTTCCGCATGTTATACGATTGAAAATACGTGAGCCTATTGGGGGCACACACGTTAAGACACGAAGAGTACGTTCATTATGTATTTAATATATGTAACTCGTTTATATTTATTAAATATATAATATGTTTCACGAAATAAATATTTATCGTTCGTTGGTTTAACCGTTAGACGTTATAAACTAATTAATATTCGTTAAATATAAAAGATAAGGGCTTAAAATTCGAAAAGCGAACCCTTTGTCCTCCTCCCAAAAGTGGCAAATTTTAGAGGATTCTAGAAGGGGGTTTTGTGTCGATTTGGAAAGTGTGGCATTAATAGGCAATGACTTGGAGTAGAGAACAAGCCATTGAGATTAGGATTGAAGTGCTATATAAACACCCTTACCCTTAACTCATTAATCGTCTGATCCCACACAAATCATATGTCGACATATAAATCAAAACAACATATACGACATACTATCCATCTCAACAAATATATGTTTTCTTTTCCCTCTCTGTGACGACAAAACAGAAAATCACATACATTTGTACATTCTTATTTGGACAAGTAACATGTATTGATTCCAGGCATGGTTTACAATTATATAAGGTACTTCCTTATCTTATTTGTTTAGCCAGGATTCGAAACGTCATAACCATACAAGGTATTCGAATCTTGTTTAAGCAAAAACTACAACACTAGTTGTTTGGTTACGTGAAGCAACGACTAGCATCGTGACGCACTTGGTTGACGTGTTTGTGTGAGCAACCGTAGAGGTGGTAATTTAACCACTACTTTGTTTCAAGATCAAGATCAAGAGGTAAGTAAACTTCTACTCTATTATGTGTTAATCATAATGTTAAAACTAGATTCATCTGCTGCGTACTCGTAGTTAATGGTTAACTAGTTATAAAATTTCCAAATGGACATGTTAAATTTGATTGAAAATATATTTTGAAATTACTTTTTAACCGAAGCAAGGTTCGAAATAAATTTTGTAACCTCTAGTTTCCACCAGGCAGGAACAGATGAGTACAATTGGTATTCTCCTATAGCCAGTGATCCTTACTAATGGTCCATATCCTCATGCCAGACTAATTTAATTAATATCCCAAGTGTTGAACAAGGAGCAAAATTCGGGCTAATAGTAACCGCTTATTACTAATAAAAGTTGGTGAAAACAAAAATTCACATGTGGCTGATCTCCCTTCTATTTCGCCAATATGGGATAATATTATGACATGGATATACTACTGTCTCGAACGTATAATTGGTTGAACGACCGATCCGTCTAAATGGAGCACCAACTAATGGACCACTATGAAGGCCGCTCTCAGTTGTCGGATGAAAGGGACGCCCGGATGAAAGAGACGCCTGGATGAAAGGGACGTTCGGATGAAAGGGACGCCTGGATGGAAGGCACGTCCGGATGAAAGGGACGCCTGGATGAAAGGGATGCCTGGATGAAAGAGACGCCCGGAGGAAAGGGACGTCCGGATGAAAGGCGCACCGCGTTAATAATATCAGATCTGAAACAGTGAAATAGTTTTATTAAAAATACTTTTATAGATTTAATTAGTGTAACTTAAAAAATGTCATATCTTTTTTGTTTAGAGTCGGTTTTTCAAGTTCGCTTATATGTTCGATCCTTGTGATAAGACACTAATTAACTAAAACTTTAATATACATGTCTTTACACGAATTAAAACAGAAAGGTACCAAACAAGTGGCTTGTACTGTTTTCTTTTTATAAAACAAGTTTTACCATTCCTTTTGTTAAGAGCTTTTGTACAAATCTTTTACCAAGTTTTCTACCATATATCTTACATCTATTAAGTCCTCTAAAAGTCCATAACACTTGTCCTAAATCGAAATCCATGTCCTCGTGATCTTTTTTTTCATAAAACTTTATTAATCTTTCCATTACAAAATAATTTACAAACTAAATTCATAAATCAACTAGTACTTATATTAAGTGTGTACTTCCATTTTATGTATTATTTCATCATTATTCTTATAAAATTCGAACCTATATATGTCTTGTAATATCTCATAAATCATCAAATTAAACCTAGGTGGTGTTTAACATATATAACAAGCATATAAAGTAAGGAATATGAATAAATGAAAATGTTAATCTTTAAATAGACCTTATAGAAGTGTAGAGGATTGTTGAACACAAACTTATACTTAAGCTTGAACCCAATAGAGTAAACCCAAGATTAAAACCCTAATGAAACCCTAATTTCTTTTCTTGCTTCAAACCCTTGCTTAATCACAAACCCAAGCTTCCAAATCAACCCCAATCACCTTAGATATACTTAGAATGAATGCTTGAACACTTGGAATACTTGTAGAATAAATTTAATGTGAAACCCTAGCTTAATATTATTGAGCCATGGGTTGTATGGTGTTTGAGAGAGTTTGAGTGATTTAATTTGATTGAATGAAGTGTATGTGTGTTATAATAAACCTAAGACTTGCTAGTTATAGGAAGATGGTATTACAAACAACCTAGGATCAAACCATGGGATGGAGTGGTTTATGGTACAATTGCAAAGAGCTCTCTTCCTCCCTAGGAGGAGGCCACGACTCACAATGGATGTAGGGTACCAAGATGGGACAATTTCTAGTAACATGGGTCTAAAGTACATCTTATGTAAGGCTTTGACTAGGAAGTATACATACTAGTGGACTTAGGATTTTATCTATGTGTATACAAGCTCATCACCGGATATATGACTTATTTGGTGAGAAAATAAGTTAATTTTTGGGTATTAGGTATAATTGTGGGTATTGGTTTGAGTATAGATAGGTATAGGTACTTCCGGGTATGCCTAAATGTAATTTATTGCGAAACGTAAGCGTTTTACGCAACCAATAAAAATAAATTATGAAAAGTTATAAATTATACTCTTAATAATCATATAACACTTGCTTGATGTAAACTTTTATTTGTTTGGTGTCCGTTTACGTTGAATGATGATTTTTGGTTTACTCGATTTAACTATAGGATAATAATTAAAAAGCGAACGCATAAAACCCAAAAAAAATAAATAATGATAATAATTGAGTCGGGAAATGACCTGAAATGAGAAATGTTACAAACTTAAAATTATGATAAGTCAATTGAAATGAGCTTCTATAAGTGATTAAAGCTTATAGCTAATCAAATTACTTAAAATATTCGAATAAAATAGAATAAACATGTAAAAACTTAAAATTATATAAAGAGTTAATTTAAAGTATGTTTTATGTTATTTTACATGAGCAAGATTCTCAGATCAACCAACTTACCAAAGTCACAATAACATCTATGTGAAAAAAAACATAAACTTCAGTTTTCAACTTATTATATAACATTTTTTACTCATGCTTCAGGTAATTTTGTCAAACAATGACCCTTATTTAAAAGAATGGAAGTAGTATAAAAAAGGTTGTTTATATAAGGCAAAAGGGAAATGTAACAACAGCATCCATAAGGTTGTCGGTTAAGCAGACTAATTTTTTAGTACATTACAATCCATGAATGATTTTGTTTGGTTGATAATACCCGAAAAAAGATGGAGATGAGATTCCGGAATTAGGTAAAACAACAATTAAACGGTTGATTGTCGATTGGTTGAATTTTATTCTCACAAACATTGATAATTTAAAATGTTAGATTCTTAACCAAACCTAGGGTTGTCATTATCAAAACCCATAACAATAATTACTCATTACATTTTAACACGTACACCTTTTATCGCGAGTGTCATCACCAGAGTCATTCAACATATCACCAGTGTCATCACCTTTTATCTTCAAATGGCCATTACCATTAAAAATACTCATGTTATAAAACATTAACCCTAACAAAATAACTCACATACATTCAAAAAAAAAATGAGTGTTGTCACCATTAAGGCACTCTATTCAGCTCTCGCTACCCTGGATGATCGGCCCCCCCCCGGCGCTTTCCTCCCTTTGGCTCCGGCCTCCCCCCCTACCGCCGCCCCTCGCTCTGAGCAAAAAACAGAACCCGACAAACGACCAACCAAAACGACCCACCCATCATTTTTGGTTTGGTATTCGGATATAAATTTATGCGTTTTCCCGGTTTCGGTTTCCCCGGTTGGTCGGGCTCGTTTAGTTAGGGTAAAACAAAAACTACGCCCCCCTTTAACTATCTAAACCGAACTGAGTCGGCTTGGCTCATTTACGATTTGGCTCGATTCACTTCGATTTGCTTCTCAGTTTATGTTTTCCTCAAAATCGGTCTATTGAAGGTTCGATTTTTGTCGGTCCGATTCAATTTTACCCTTATACCCAGCCTTAGTCACGCGTGAGTGAGAAAATAATGGTGACCCCTCACCCACCATTATGACTAGCCTAAGGCTGGAGGTAGTGGTCACCATGCCTCACCATCCATCTCAGCGTCACCTCAGCTTTCTCTCTCTCCTCTCACCGTACCTTACCATCTCACATTTCATTAAAATATCTATTTTATACAAATATACCCCACTAAATACCTCACACACACTCACAAACAAAATAAAAAATATTAAAACAAAAAATAGGCCTCACAATATTTACCACTCACGCTTGATGAGTGGCTCACCACTTTCTTCTTTTTTTGGCATCTCACGAGTGAGTGACGATGGTGTTTTTGGTGTTTGGCCCGTGAGGTGTGCACTCATCGGAGTGGCCACTCCCTCAAGCCTAATAGAAGGATGAGGCCTTCAATATTGAGTTGTTAAGCATGGGAACATTAGTCCTACTGTAAGTTGGTGACGACATATTTTGTTAAGTTTGTATGTTTGATTGTTTGGTATCTATACATAATGTTGCTTTGGTATGCATTTTAGTGAATACCTTTGGACTTGTCATAGCATATTTGAAATTTTGTTTTGTTTTTAACGAGGTTTGTGAATCCGCGTTACGTGGCGGGATGTTTGCGTACTGTGTCGTTTTACAGTTATTTAATACTTGTTGTAACCCACTAAATAACGACTTGTAATCTATATATATATATATATATATTATATATATCTATATATTATATATATATATATATAAATATATAGTATATTATATATATATATTTATATATTATATATTATGTTATATATATATTATATGTGTGTGTCTGTATATATATATATGTGTGTATATATATATATATAATAAAAGAATTAAATCATTTCGGAGTTTTCTATCAAATTGAATCTTATGAGAAAAAAATTAGACCAATCAAAACGCTTGATTTTGTCCCGTAGGTAAAAATCTTGCGATATGATTGGGCGATAAAAAAGTCCCCAAAATTGAATCAATTTAGTCAAAAATTAAAAAAATTTTGGTGAAGAATATGATGGAGAAAAAAAAAAACATAAATCTAATGTCAAATTTGTGAAAAAAAACTTGAAAAAGAGTAGGTCAATTATAAACTTTATTGGTTTAAAACTTAAATTAATTATATAGAGTTAAGTGTAAATTATAAAATTTAACGTTTATTATAATTTTTAAAAAAAACAAATAATCCCTTAAACTTTATACCCCTAGACTTTGTATTTTAAAATACAACAAACGTAAACAATTTTTTACTTCCAAACAAAGATTTAACAGATCTAATCACATTCCAAATCTACCCGAAGACTTTTTAGTGGATTTTCATTGTCAGCCCGAAATCATGTTGTACAACCAAATAGAAAAATATCAAAGCACATAAAATATCATAATTAAAGAAAAGGGTTTTCTATCTATTCATTGATGTGTTCGGAAAAATTGCATTTTTTTCTCTTTTTGTTTAATACGTACTAAAACTCTAACATTTAAATTTCTCAAAAAGTCTTTAAAGCACATAAAATATCATAAATAAAGAAAAGGGCTTTTCTAACTATTCATTGATGGGTTCAGAAGAATTGCATTTTTTTCTTTTGGTTTAATACGTACTAAAATTCTAACATTTAAATTTCTTAAAAAGTCTTTATTCCATTGACATGTGTGTATGCCTATAAATCATATACAACAATCTGAGCCACTTTTATATTTAAAAAGTGTTGGTGACGAAAAAATGGGTTAAAAACTCTTTTTACATTTGTATATGTATTGAAGATATACAATAGGTAAATCTTTGTTTGACCAAAACATATTGTATGCACGAAACATAATACTTATTTGAGTTTTTTAGTTTTCTATATTCTATAAATATTGACGCTTTTGATAACTCAACTTGGTGCTTTTAAATTCGATTGCAAAACTAAAATTTTACATGTTTTAACATAAGGTATGACCATGAATCCTAAGTATAGCTGACACACTAAGGCTACCCCTAGTAAGGAGTACGGACGACCTACATTTTTTCTGCCACATCAGTTTTCTCTCTTCCGGCGACCTACATGCGACCTTTTAGCTGCAGGACCATCATTTTTTTATCAAAATTAAAATTCATTAAAAATAAAAACAATACATAATTATTCAAAAAAAATTCAAACATTACAATACATAAAATTAAAAACATTACAATGATAATTAAAAACTTAAACTAAAAATCTAAATCGTAGAGTTTTCTTGTTTTGTGTGTCTTCATTTTCCATGAGCTTTTTTCTTGTTGTAATTGGGGGGTAAAGTCTCGTTGATTTTTTTTTAATAGAAGCGTAAGTCTTTGTCCTGTTTCATAGTTAATTTTAGCTCAAGGTTTTTACGTTTTAGCTTAAGTTCTTGTCTTTTCAACTCCGCAATCGAATCGGTGGCGAGACACCAGATAATTGGAAATTCGGATCAGGTGTTAATTGCGGAACGCTTTCTTGAGCTCGGGGTCTTGGGGTTTCTCTTAGACATTGTAAATTTAGTAAAGAGAAATGTAGTTTGAATTTGTGTGTGTGTGTGTGTAACGGCTAGAAAGGGAGAAAAGCGGGAGACGACACCTGTCGTCTGGACGATCGATATGTGCATTTGGCCCTTGGACGACCGATTCCACACAACCGACCACAATAGTGACGACCGAGTACGACCGAATCGGTCGTCGTTGCCATTGTGTCCAGCCTAATGTAAACTATAATTATAAAACATATACAATATCTACTGCATACCCAATAGTAAGAATACCGGTCTTCTAAACTGGGGGTCAATGGTTCGAATATATAGAACATATTTAATAAATCTATTTTCTTTATATGATTTCGATAATACTCTATAACATAACTTATAAAATAGAAAAAAATAAAAATTATACATACATAAAAAAAACATAATGTCTAAACTTCGTGCGTGTACAGGCATTAAAACTAGTGTTTATATAATATATAATGTTTTCTCAAGGTTGAGATATGTTAACCGTTTAAAAATACAATTTAAATGTGTATGTATGTTTTTATCATTTTATCAGGTTAACTAGAAACGAGTTAGCCAAACATTGAGCTTGTAAGTTACTCCCTCCGTTCCAAAATTATTGTCTCCCGACAAAAAACACACAGTTTAAGAAAAATGCATTTATTAATGCTTTTTTTCTTACTTTTTGACAGAATGACAGTTTTACCTTTAGCTAATTAATTAAAGTCGTTTTTAAATTTGCAATAATAATTTCAAACAAAGGTAAAATAATAAACTTGATCAAACTTCTCCATCTATTTTAGGTGTAACAATTAAATTGAAAAATCTCAAAAAAGGAAAACATAGTCAATAAAAAGTGGGACGAAATGGGAGTTATTTTAATTAGAGAAATTCATAAGTTGATTTCAAAATATAAGCAGATAATCTTGAATAACATGCGAAGCTGGCAGACAACATCTTTACATATTCTTCAGAATACAACCAGTCACTCACATTTACCTTATCTTAACAATATTCTCAGAGGTTTAATGTAATGGAATGTTTGAATAAATAAATATATTCAAGGATTTAAACATGCAAATATAGAACACGGTAGTATAAATGAAAGCGATCATACCACGTATTTCAATTCATTATTTAATACGACTGCTTACAGTTCCATTATCCAAATACAAAGAATGATCAGTGCATGACGATCCTAGTTAAATACTAATGTCTTATCCACAACAATCATAATTAGTGGTAAGGCATAGGTTCCATGAATAAGTCAACTAGGCCATGATTTTGTGGGACTTTAAGAATACTTATTTCAAAGATTCACAAATAGTGAAGTACGTTGAATTATGATGATTGTCATTTTGTAAGTGTGCACTCACTTATAAGTATAACTTATATGAGTCTAGTCACATTACATTCCTTAAGATGTATGACATATATAAAACATCCAAAATGGAAATAGTCATCTCAAACTGTAAAGCATTCTTATTCTTTTAATACAGTATTATGCAACTATGCTTTTTAAAACAAAGCATATGTAGTCAGCAAAGTTAGCATGTAAGATGAAAATTTGCTTCTACAAATATTGAGTATCATCTCAACTAAAACCAGCACTAGTGTATACAAACAACACTATGCTACTCCACGATCGATTTATGAACACTTCTTTAATAATGTTTGGATATCATACAAACCCAAGGTTTGTTGATTATAATTATCTTACTATGATTATCACAATGTATATCCATAATATCTTTATTATTAATTCTAGGAATGAATTCTTAATTTAAACATTAGATTTTCCTTTTAATATCTTTCAATTAGATTTTAATGTTGTCAAATCATTTAACACTCATGCAAATGATAAAACTTATCCCATACACATATTATGATGTACATAATGAATCCTTTAGTGGGACTTAAGGTTTCCATTCATGTGTTCAATCTCACCAAGTGAGATAGATCATTCGAGTTTCACTCAATGATATTTCATATTGTACTTGGACTTAATTCACCACATATGTTTAATGCATCAAACATATTATTCTAAGGTTACATGTTCCATTTTCTAAAATACTTACAAGAAACTTTAATTCAATCTAAGGGATTAAAGATTTACGTAGATACATAATATTGTTTCTATTTTGTTACAATAACATAATCTCATTTAAGAAACGTAAAACTAATTTACTCCCACTTGCTTTGAGATTTGTATTATGAAGATTATCTTATTTATAATCAAATCAAATCAACAGTGATTTATTAAACAATTAAACATAAGATATGCTCATTAGATTGCGTTTGTTTGAATCCATACTTAGATTTTTGCATTTTGTATACTTTTTAAAGATTATATTGGATTCACTAAAAACTTATTTTGATTTACATATATTCTCCCATGGTAATTAATTTATAAGAGTTCCTGAAATCTCAATTTGTCATATGTTCTTCAGAAAACAAGTATGGCAATATAATCACTTATATATTTAAAAGTCGTAAATGAGGGGGGGGGGGGAAAGTTTTAATCAATCAATTACTTGAGTATGAGTAAACACTTATGTTATTTCACGTGCAATAAATATGTATACAAATATTGTCCTTATGAGTATTCTCTAAAAGGAAACCCATTTAAACCTCATCATCAACATAGATGGTCAAAGATAAACAATGTTCGAAGAATATGATTATCACCTTTAGGACAGCATCTCTTCATTCATAGTCTTTGAGTCATTCATTAAATCTAAGATCTAATAATGCATCTCCTATGGTTAGCAGGTTCAATATGATCCTCTAACTGATAATCCTCACCATTGATATAGAAACATATCATGAGGTATCTTTGCGGATCTATGAATATGAGTAATCATCATTCTAAGGTTCATCATTTTCATGTTTAGCCTTAGTATGACATTCACTAGTGCGTTTAAAAGGTTTATGTATCTTCTCCTTGAAGTAATTCAAGACCTACAATACTCTCACTCGCTTCTTGTACATTTAAGACTATTATCAAATAACTCAGCATGACGAGCAACAGAAACTTTGTTCTCGTGTGGGTGTAGAAATGGCATCCCATTGTTTCCTTTGGGTATCCAACAAAATTACTTAAAGTTCTCTGCATTTGTCATAATAATTCAAGAGTTTTACCAAATAGAACTTTAATCAAGACATAATGAGATACATCTTATTTATCTTAATTAACCTTCTAGGTTAGAGTCTAATTGGGTATATCCACGACATAATCAAATATCTAACCTTGATCTCTTTTAGGAGTTAAATAAGCTAAGGTCATCATGAATCAAATAATATCGATATATAATTTGATTGCCCTTCATTGACATTACCATAACTTTGTTGGTATTCAATAAGATTGATCTTAATATTTCTGGCTTTTCTACTTATACCAACTTATAGTTAAAAACGTAATGTTATCCATTTGTTTACTAAGCCAATTGCATCCTTTTATAAGTCTTTTGAATAAGTCAACGACTTAATGTGTATGTACTAACAAGTAGACACAAACATCCAATACATTACTATTCGTTATAAGTCTTTAACCAAGTCAATGACTTCATGTACATGTCTTTAACAGGAAGACATAACAGGATAATCTTTTACTTTACGGTATAAGTCTTTTTACAAGTAAAGGACTTAATGTACATGTCTTTAACAAGAAGACATAACTATTAAACTAAAGTAAATTAATAGTAAGTTCAAGTTAATTTCAAACTCCATGTTTATGATTTCCAAGAAAACCATAATCATGTAGTTACCTTTTTATTTAGAATCTTATTCTCTCATAGGGCTACATACATTAAATTTGTAGGAGTTCCTAGTAGATGATGGTTTTTTACTTTTGAAGTTAAGAAACCATTAGTCATATTGTTTAAGTTGTTCCTTGCACACAATAAAGTTTTCTTCTACTTGTGCAGGGTATAACTTCTTTGCATAAAACAACACCACACTAGTTAGTTTGCTTGTATTAACAATATAGCAGTGTCAAGCTCATAACTAGTGAATATATAGAACTCCATCTATTAATAAGGAATCGTGCATAACTATCAAAGATAACATTTAACGGAAGCGACATCTCAAAGGCAACAAGTTATCTAGGATAATACACGGTGATTCTTTACTAAATGAAATGTTTCACACTTGGAAAGTAATTTATTATTTCAAGCCAAGCCAGAAATAAAATAGGATGCCTATGAGGTAAACAACTCATAACTCCCACTGAATTTGACAACATTGCAAGTTTGTCATTTCCATTTATAAAATGCATTACTCCCACTGGATCTGGCAACATTATGAGTGTTCCTTCACTAGTGAAAGTAATTGCAATTTATCTTTCCATTTATTGAATATCTACACATTATTGCTAGTATGAGTCACATGAACTAGTAAGCAAGTACTTAGATATGCAAGTAAGCGTGTTCAAGTTCTAGCCAACTTAGCTACTTATTAACTTGAAAGATTGGCATGCAATTCCTCCTTTATCAGCTTACTTTACCTTAAGGGTGTGCAGCATTTATTACTGGTTTAAGGAAACAGCTATAGACACAAGTTCTTTAGTTATTTCCTTTTACAGTATTGCGGTGATATTTTTGTCTTCCAATCAAACCTATAATATTGTCTTGTTTACAACACGATATTTATTCTTAGTTAGCGATAACAACACAGTTGTAGTTATCCAAAGTTGCTTATTATGGATTAGAGATTTCAAAACCGAAAAGGATATTGAGCAATCTTGAAAGGAATAAGACGTGCAATGAACTTAACATAGTTTGGATATGAGTTCTATTAGAATTTAGGTAATTCTTTTATTCCCTATTTCTATCTTTTCCTGCAAAGTGAAAAGTATAGGAAAATAGTCTTATTTCCCAAAAGAAAAATAGACACAGTTTGTCTTCACAAGTAAGATCAAAACCATGTTTACGGTGTAATTATGTTGCCATTAATACAATTAAAAGAACTTGCAAAGTTCATTTTTCGGTATTTTTGTACTTCATCCCTTAAAAATTAAACTTACCCATGTTTATATAAATAAACAATTAATTTTAGAAGGGTCTAAGATCCAACTTGACGTTCTACCATTAATGCAGTTGATCTACTAGAATTGGTAAACTCATAGGTAATATGCGGGAGATAAACATGTGCAACTCTTCGCCTTATGGGCCACACGGAAAATTTAATCCAGAATTATAATGTCAAGTAGCATGTTTAACCCCATCGTATGCCTCGGGTCAAAGGTCTGACCAACCATACTTGATATAAGTCGTCCTATACAAAATCAGTAATTTACAATCTCATGTCTGACCATACGATTGTTATATTACCTTATTTTGCAATTCACCTAAGATTGTCTTAGAGTAAAAAAACAAATTCAAGTGATTTCAACTTTGGATGGCATACTACTTAATTTCCAGGGTATTATTTGATAAAAACAAGGTTACAAAAAATGTGTATAAAGAAGCATGCATACAACCTTATAACACTAGTTATTTTAAAACATTTTTAATTTTATTTTTAAAACTTTCTATAAATAGAAATCCTATAGTTTTATAAACTACACGCCATTTTTAAAATTAGGGTTACCATGTTAACAATATTTTCATGTATAAGCAATATTACTACGGATAAGGTTAAATCCCCATGGGATATAATCAAATCCTAGATAGATACCAAACAGGATTTATTCCATCTTTAGTAATTATTACGACATACCATAAATATTGTTAAAACGTTTATGTAAAATTGTTTATTCTTGCGTTGTTCCGTCGCGGGTTCCCTTGCGGAAACCACTAAACCCATGCGTTATAGAACGTTGCAAGAATTTTAACAAATTTACGTATATAGTCCATGATTTAGCAAAGTGTACGTATCAATATACACACAATAAGCATTTTAATCATGTACTTTTAGTCCATATTAATTTTGAAAATCATTTTTTCATAATTATATATAAAAAACGCCACAATATATAAAACATTCAAAACATATTTACCAAATTTATTATACTAAACAAATCATTTACGCAATTAAAACAATAATTAAACCAAAGTTTTCATTCTTTTGCAATTACTAATTAAATTTACGTACTGTTTCATGCTTACAATGTAACACGCATGCCATTTATAATAATTATTAAGCTTATAACATGGTTTACATGCACGTAACTCATGGTTGACAATTTATTACAAGATAAATAAGCAACAATATATATTAAATAATGTAAAAACTTCACATATTTTGTTATCTTATTTTAGGTGATATTTAAGACAATATATTTCACTAAATAATTTCCAACATAAAGTTTCACCTAAAAAGGCAAGTAAATATCATTTTCCATACTTATGTGATATTTTAGGACAAAATATTTTACAAAATATATTTTTTTAAAAGATATCACATAAAAGGAAAATAATATACACAAAATATATAGCATATTTAATTTCTATATTTTATGTGATCTTTTAGGAGGAATATATTTTTCTAAATAAATTTCTAAAATAGTTTTCACATAAAAGGCAAGAAATATACACCAAATATGCATTTTTTACATCTTTTTCTGTTTGTATGTAATCTATTAAAGCCTATATTGACTGGCTCGTGATGCCACTGTTGGAAATCGTTATCTAAAATAACCTAATATTACATTAATATTATACGAGCTACGTTGCGGATCTAATTCATATAGCAATTATAATTAACATAAAATATAAACAAAAAACATACCGAATAGCAACCAAGCTACGTGAAGATCCGGAGACTTCTTCGAGTACACGCATGTATGTAATACATGCTAAACCAAAACCCTTAAGTTACTAAAGTAAGTAACCCCCACGTGTTCATACACTACACGTCAATCAATATCACCAGGATGCTGTTAGACGCATAAATTATTGGCCCAAGCCATTGTAGGCTTGAGGTCCATTAGATCTAGGGTTTAGTAGCTTATTCCCAAAGCTATGTTCTATTATAAATAGACATGCTTTATTATGTAATGAAATCAATTCAATCAATATCAATTTCTATTATCTTTCATGGTATCACAGCTCTAGGTAAGATCCACCAATAAAAATTGCTATCCTCCGGTCATCGGCTACTTGTCAGTGATCCGGAGGGATCTCGTTTTTCCCCTTTATTGTTTTTGTTAATTAGGATTTTACTTTTCGTATTCAATGCATAAACCCTAAACCCTAGCCGTCAAAACACAAAAAAAAAATTGTTGAGTTGCCTAGATCTAACCTTTTGTCTCATCTAATTGTTTTGTTGTCGAAGCTCCATAGTCGTTGACAACAAAGGTTGTCCAACAAATTGCCGCTCCCTCCTAAAGGCAAAATAAGCCATGACGTAAAAAAATAGAAAACGTCATAAAAAATGGAGGAAACTGCGAAACAATATATACAATTATGTCGTCAAATACAAGTCAATCTCCGTGTAAACGAGCAACAAAGAAGAAAAAAAGAAGAAGAATCGGCTTCAACATTCATCAGTTTGTCCGTCTCGATAGACCCAGTATCAAACTGCGGGGAGTGTTAGAGCATAAATTATTGGCCCAAGGCCATTGTATGATTGAGGCTCCTATTAGATATAGGTTAGTAGCTTCTGCCAAAGCTATGTTCTATTATAAATAGACATGCTTTGTTATGCAATGAAATCAATCTAATCAATATCAATTTCTATTTTTTCAGTGCTTAGTTCCACGAACCAACTTCAAGAATACGCCAAGTAGTAGAAGAAACCAAAAATCCCTAAAAGGGTTTTAGTTGGTTCGACTACTAGAGAAGAAGAAATAAGGGAATAGGATTAAATACGAGGTCTAGGGATCCTCTATGTGTTAGGATTATGGTTACATAGCTTTAGGGAAAAGCTACTATCTTGACCACTTTGATCCCTCTATCTTTTTCTTCCCTATAGGCGGCCACCATCAGTCTATTTTATCACCTTGGTGTTGCTTGTGATTTTCTAATAATTTATGGTTAATTACATTTTTATTACCATTATTAAAAGCCTTATGTTAATTATGCGTAAACGAACCTAATTAATGACCGTTTAGTATTTATCGTTGGATATTTAATATACATATAAATATACACTCTATATTATTCTATACATAATTGAGTATTAATACATATATAATAAATATACGCTTATATATTTTTATATATACAAAATAGAGTTATATCTATGTGTTATAACGTGTGTTGAACCGTAGGCTCATTATTCTGTGTATAAATATCGTCTGACATGAGCACAACAACACTATTGGTATACAAAAACATAAACATTGTTTTTTAAATATATTTGTGGTTATTCTGACTAATATTTAATTTAACTACTTCTGGATTAGCGGTCATAGATGTATGTCTTATAAATTGATCATTAATGGAAATTATGGTCACCTGAAGCATGTCTCTTTAAAAGCAAAGATGTCAATTATGAAAGTGTGGTCACATGAGTTACCATTGCATAGCCATCGCCATCGACAAGTTGTTAGTAAAGTTTCTAAGTATGTCAGGTTTCATTACATTGGTTTTTGTTTATGCTGCAAACTATTTTTGTAGTATTTGGGTTGAATTGGGTTAAACTTTATGTCAGTTTTCAAGTTATTACTGGGCAGCTTCTGTATAGTTTTTGAAACAGTATTGAAACTTTTTGTAAACTATGTTCAGCTCACAGCTTGCACAGATGGTGGTGATTAGTAAAAATTTTTGTTCATAATCTCATGTTAATAAGCTCACAAGTTAAAAATAATGGATTATTAGCTTTAGTATTAGTAGAAAATAATGGATTATTTCACGACTGTTCTCTATCCTTATTTTGTCATTCTCTTACATTTATGATGTCATAAGCACTACTCTGTAAGATGGTAATGCGGCGTATGAACTATACAAAGTATTTGAATATCTAATTCCATCCTCAATTTAAACAAGTCCAACATACACGTATTTTAGCTTTATAATAATTATTTTGCAACATGTTTTAAATTGTTGGGTTGTGTAAGAGATCTAAAATAGGCACGCCTTTAGAAGCATCAACAACCACTTGGAATTAAAGAAAGGATTGTTATCTCCGTTAACGATAAGAATGGTTGTCGTTGTCAAACATTGTTTTATTTGACAATTACAAATGGCCAACGACAAACATTGTTCTACAAGTGACGATATTTTCACATGGGCAACTATATGTGGTTGTGTCAAGGATTAAGAGCAAGAAGGGCTTGAAGATTATTTGTTACGAGTAACACGACAACTACACAAACTCCTTAACAAACATCGTTTATAAAGATTTATTTCGTATTTGAATTGGCAACATAGGTTTGTATTAAAAATAAATGCTTCATTATTGTTTTCAATATATATTTCACTATATGGTTTCAATCCTTTTTCATTCTTCGGCATGTTTTATTATGAAGCTAGCCCGCTCATTCGGGCGGGCTATGAAGCTAGTTCAAGAATATAAATAAAGGGTGAAGGCTGAACATACGTTGTGCTACACTTTTTCAGATTAACCAATATACGTAACATACTAATTTATGGTTGAATGTCATTAGTTAACTTTCAAATATTGTTCAATATAAGTAATATTGACCGAATGTGACATGTTTGACTGTCTACCACTTAGAAAAGTTACAGTAATGGAATAATGGTCCATGTGGTTTGCGTTGACTTCCACAGCAAGTCACATGACATGTTTTTTTATAACTTTAGTCGTTAGTCCCTTTTTTAAAACGAGTAACTTTCACCGTTAGTCCTCCTTTTGTAACGCCCGTTGCCCGTTAAGGTATTATTTTATAGTATAAATAATAATAATTAATTATAAGAATGCATTTTATATGAAAATGGTAAAGTTATAAGTTAGAAATAAATAAGTGTAAAGTTATCTAAATATAAATGCCTAAAGTAAGAGGAATAGAACTTGAGGGACTAGAATTGCCAATGGAACAAACTTAATTATGTAAATATCAAAGTTATGAAATATCTGGCATTCTAGACATTTCCAAAAAGTGTAGGTGTGTGTTTGGTGTCGACATTCACAAGAAGAAGGAGAGAAATTAGGGATTCCATTAATCCTAAAAAATTTAGTAAGGAAAAAGAATAATTAAGCTATTAGGAGCCATTAATTGTCATCCTCACATCAAGTAAGTAATTTCTTAATTTTAAATTAAGGTTCATGTTATGAATTTTGGGTTAAACTAGTTTTAAAGATAATAATTCATGATTCCTAAGTATTTATTAGATTTTAATAGGGTATAATTTCTCAAGTAGGAAGTTTAAGAAGAATCACGCTTGTGTGCAAATAGGACTTTAGAGACTCAGTTGAGGTTAGTACTTTGACTAAACTTATAAATGATTTCATAATGTTATTTATGATGTTTGTTGTGTTTTGACATAAGGAGTATGAATGTTTAATTAGCTTGGATCCAATGCTAGTAATGTTAATGTTAGCATATTTATTATGCTTGTGAAAGGTATGTATGAATGTTATGATATACTCCTTAATGTGTTATGGTTAGTGTTATCACTAGCTATGATTTGCTTGAAAGTAGTTTATGTCAAGTACTTACTAAGCATTTTGCTTACGGTTTAGTTTATTAATGTTTTGTAGGTACAAGCGGTGTAGAAAAAAGTAAGGAGAAGGAATAGTTATGACTTAGTTGATTGATCGTTTGGCTTAGTAAGTGAAGGACCCCTCTTTTGGATCAAGGAATCACAGACGTTGAAGCCCCCAAGTGTCAATCTTCTATTTTGGTATAATTATGTTACTTTTGGGTCTTTTGTGTTCCTTTTAATGTCAAATCATTCTAGTTCATGTGTTTTAGTTTATTATGAAAATGGGTTAAGTGTGAATGATATGATGGTTGTGAATGATTACTAGTCATGTGTTAAATGATGTTTGGGTTAAGTGTATTATGATCCGTTAACTTGTGAAGGAAATGGTTTATGTTGGCGCACTTTATAGCCGAAATATAATTGTCAAAAGTACAGGTTTTAAGGTTATTGGAGGTCTGTTACAAAAGGTTGGTTTTTATTGAGTTAGGAGTTTCTGCAGAAATTCTACAGTTCTGTATTGAGGACCATCGGCGTATTCAATAATGAATTACGGCGTATTGGATTTCTAAGTGGATTACGGAGTCTCTAATACGGAGTTATATGAGGTCTAGGTCAATACGTCGTATTCGATTAATGGATACGGCGTATTCATCAAATAGGACCTAAATGGTGTATCCATTCTCTTGGATACAACGTATTCATTCCTCGGTCCAATACGGCGTATTCGATAAGTGAATACGGCGTATTGGTAACAGTTCACAGAAGGTTTATACCTCTTCCGTGCTTCGAGTTTTCGGTTTTGGGTTATGATATATAGTTCTTATAAATGTAAATGAGCTGGAATATATTATTCGTTTAAATGTTTGTAACAAAACTTCATCCCCCCCCCCCCCCCCCCCCCCCCCCCCCCCCCCCCCCCCCCCCCCCCTCCCCTGTTTTGTTTGTAAAGTTCAATCCGAGTAATTTTTTGCAAATTTGTTTGTGTTTTATTTAAGGGGCGTTTCAACTTGGTATCAGAGCCTTGGTCTAAGAGATCTAGGATATCATGTTAGGATTCCATAGACTTAGACTTTTAGGTGCGTTTGAGAAAGGATAGGTAGTATGTGTATAGTTTTTGCAACTTTCAAAGATACATGTGTAGAGCATTTTTATGACAACGCTTGGCCACCGTTATGATAAAAATACGATACATATGTATAGCCGAAAGTGTAGGGATTATACATATAAGTTTGATTAAGAGTAGGAATTTGAAATGTTATAAGTAGAATTTAATAAATGTATAGCGGTGCTTAATAGTTTAACAACTTTCAATTTCAGTAAAACGAAAGATGGTTGATGAGCATATAAGGAGGTTCAGAAAGTTCGACCTCTAAGTGAGATGAGGTCTCAATAAGGGCGCAACCGTGATGAAAGTGAAAATGAGCGTTCCTCTTGGTTCTGAGGACCCCAACTCTTGAGGGTTTAAATTTCCTTCGTGATAGTGCTAAGATGTGGTGGGAAGGGAAGGTTTGTGAGAAGGGTGAAGAGTGGATAGGAGCGTGTACATGGAAGGAGTTTAAGGAATTGTTCAATGTCGAATTTACTCCCGCTGAAGAAATTGATAGAATTCGTGAAGAGTTCCAAACTCTTACACAAACTAATGAGACGGTGAATGAAATGTGGAAGAAGTTTAATGATTTGATTCGTTATTGTCCCGAGTACCATGGTAATGAGAAGCTCAAAGTTGAAAGATTTCAAAGAATGTTACGAGATGATATTCGTGAAGTGATCTCCCCATTCAAATGCACTACTTTAGATGATCTTCTAAGTAGAGCTCGGGTGAGAGAAGCGGATTTGTTAAGAAAGAAGAATAAGGAGGCTAAAGAGATTAAAAGAAAACTTGATTTCGTAGACCGTGATGCTAAGAAGCCTAAACAAGATCAAAGCCGAAGAAGTGGTGGAACCCATAAAGACCACCGTGCAAGAAATTTCATAAAAATCACCTGGAGGTATGTCGAGCAAAGTTTGTCGGTTATACAATGTGGTGACTTAAACCACATGAGAAAAGATTGTAAAAAGCCGATGATCTTATGTTATAATTGTAATCAATTGGGGTACAAGTCAAATGAATGTCCGAACCCGAAGGCCATTGAAGCTAAACCTTTGAAGTCAATCAAAGAAGAAAAAGTGGAGAAGGTGGTGATTCCGAATCCAACGTCTCGAGCATATATGATGGCTACCAAAAAAGATAAAGTAGTGTGTGATGTTGTAACAGGTACAATCCTTGTTAATTCCATACCTGCTCGTGTATTATATGATTCGGGAGCAAGTGTCATTTTGGTATCTTTTAAATTTAGTAAAAATCTACCCACCCCACCAAACAAACTTCCTTTTCCCTTATAAGTAGAAATAGTCGGTAATGAAATAGTAGTAGTGTCAAAAGTGTATCGGGATGTGGAAATAGAGATTGATGATAGTGCTTTTAAAATCGACTTGATTCCTATTGTATTAGGAGCATTTGATATCGTGATAGGCATGGATTGGCTCGATAAGTAAATCCTCAAGGTCGGGAAACTAATTATTTATGAGGATTGTACCTGTTACAACATCACGCACTACTTTATCTTCTTCGGTAGCCATCATATATGCTCGAGCCGTTGGATTCGGAATCACCACCTTCTCCACTTTTTCTTCTTTGATTGACTTCAAAGGTTTAGCTTCAATGGCCTTCGGGTTCGGACATTCATTTGACTTGTACCCCAATTGATTACAATTATAACATAAGATCATCGGCTTTTTACAATCTTTTCTCATGTGGTTCAAGGCACCACATTTGTAGCAACCCGGCAAATTTGCTCGACATACTCCAAGGTGAGTTTTATGAAATTTCTTGCACGGTGTCTTAACTTGGGTTCCACCACTTCTTCGGATTTAATCTTGCTTAGGCTTCTTGGCATCACGGTCTACGAAATCAAGTTTTCTTTTAATCTCTTTAGCCTCCTTATTCTTCTTTCTTAACAAATCCGCTTCTCTTACCCGAGCTCTACTTAGAAGATCATCTAAAGTTGTGCATTTAAATGGGGAGATCACTTCACGAATATCATCTCGTAACATTCTTTGAAATCTTTCAACTTTGAGCTTCTCATTACCATGGTACTCGGGACAATAACGAATCAAATCATTAATTATTCTTCCACATTTCATTCACCGTCTCATTAGTTTGTGTAAGAGTTTGGAACTCTTCACGAATTATTCTATCATTTCTTTAGCGGGAGAGGTTAAATTCGCATTGAACATTCCTTAACTCCTTCAATGTTACACGCTTCCTATCCACCTCTTCACCTTCTCACAACCTTCCCTTCCCACCACTTCTTGCTTATCACGAAGGAAATTGAAACCCTAAGAGTTGGGGTCCTCAGAACCAGAGGACGACTCATTTTCACTTTCATCACGAGTTGCGTCATTCATTGGAGACTCGGCTCCCTTAGAGGTAGAAGCTTTCTGAACCTCCTTATGATGCTCATCAACCATCTTTTCCTTTTTACTGAAATTGAAAGTTTAAACTATTAAGCACCGCTATACATTTATTAATTTCTACTTATAACATTTCAAATTCCTACTCTTAATCAAACTTATATGTATAATCCCTTACGACTTTCGGGCTTACTTATACTGATGTATGTATTTTTATCTAACGAGGGCCAAAGGTTGTATAAAATATGCTTCTACACATGTTATCTTTGACAGTTGCAAAAAATTTTACCCCACCATTACTACCTATCCTTTCTCAAACGCACCTAAAAGTCTAAGTCTAGGGAATCCTAACATGATATCCTAGATCTCTTAGACCAAGGCTCTGATACCAAGTTGAAACGCCCCTTAAATATAACACTAGAAAAATTTTCAAAAAATTACTCGGAATTGAACTTTACAAACAAACTACATGAAGTTTGTTACAAATATTTAAACGAATAATATATTCCAGCTCATTTACATTTATAAGAACTATATATCATAACCCAAAACCGAAAACTCGAAGCACGAAAGAGGTATAAACCTTCTGTGAACTGTTACCAATACGCCGTATTCACTTATCGAATACGCCGTATTGGACCGAGGAATGAATACGCTGTATCCAAAAGAATGGATACACCATTTAGGTCCTATTTGATGAATACGCCGTATCCATTAATCGAATACGACGTATTGACCTCATACTCTTATACTCCGTATTACTGCTCCGTATCCAATTAGAAATCCAATACGCCGTATTCATTAGTTGAATACGCCGTATTGGTCCTCAAATACAGAACCTGTAGAATTCTGCAGAAACTCAAACTCATAAAAACCCAACCTTTTGTAAGACTCAATAACCTTCAAACCTGTACTTTTGACAATTTATTTTTTGGATATAAAGTGCGGCCTAACATACACCATTTCCGTCACAAGTTTAATACGGATCATAATTACACTTAACCCATAACTCCATTTATCACATGCTAGTAATCTTCCACAACCTTTCATATCCTTCACACTTACCCATTTTCTATAATAAACTAAAAACACGTTTTGAACTAGAATGATTTGACATTAAAAGGAACACAAAAGACCCAAAAGTAACATAATTATACCAAAATAGAAGATTGACACTTGGGGCTTTCAACGTTCTGTGATTCTGATCACAAAAGGGGGTCCTTCATCTGTACTAAGCCAAATGTTCAATCAAACTAATGTCATTTAACTATTCCCTTCGCCTTACTTTTTTTCTTACACCGCTTGTAGCTACAAAACATTAATAAACTAAACCGTAAGCAAAATGCTTAGTAAGTACTTAACATAAACTACTTTCAAGCAAATTATAGCTAGTGATAACACTAACCATAACACATTAAGAAGTATATCATAACATTCATACATACCTTTCACAAGCATAATAAATATGCTAACATTAACATTACTAGCATTTGATCCAAGCTAATTAAACATTCATACTCCTTATGTCAAAACACAACAAACATCATAAATAACATTATGAAATCATTTATAAGTTTAGTCAAAGTACTTACCTCACTTGAGTCTCTAAATTCCTATTTGCACACAAAGCTTGATTCTTCTTAACTTCCTACTTGAGAAATTTACCCTTATTTAAAAAACTAATTAATACTTAGAATCATGAATTATTATCCTTTAACTATTATACCCAAAATTCATAACATGAACCTTAATTTAAAATTAAGAAATTACTTACTTGATGCGAGGATGACAAATAATGGCTCCTAATAGCTTAGTTATTCTTCTTCCTTACTTAATTTTTCAAGATTAATAGAATCCCTAATTTCTCTCCTTCTTCTTGTGAATGTCGACACCAAACACACACACCTACACTTTTTGGAAATGTCTGGAATGCCAGATATTTCATAACTTTGATATTTACATAATTAAGTTTGTTCCATTGGCAATTCTAGTCCCCAAGTTCTATTCCTCTTACTTTAGGCATTTATATTTAGATAACTTTACACTTGTTTATTTCTAACTTATAACTTTACCATTTTCATATAAAATGCATTCTTATAATTAATTATTATTATTTATACTATAAAATAATACCTTAACGGGCAACGGGCGTTACAAAAGGAGGACTAACGGTGAAAGTTACTCGTTTTAAAAAAGGGACTAACGACTAAAGTTATAAAAAACATGTCATGTGACTTACTGTGGAAGTCAACGCAAACCACATGGACCATTATTCCATTACTGTAACTTTTCTAAGTGGTAGACAGTCAAACATGTCACATTCGGTCAATATTACTTATATTGAACAATATTTGAAAGTTAACTAATGACATTCAACCATAAATTAGTATGTTACGTATATTGGTTAATCTGAAAAAGTGTGTTACGTATGTTCAGCCTTCACCCTTTATTTATATTCTTGAACTAGCTTCATAGCCCGCCCGAATGAGCGGGCTAGCTTCATAATAAAACATGCCGAAGAATGAAAAAGGATTGAAACCATATAGTGTATATATATGATGACAATATGAAGCATTTATTTTTAATACAAACCTATGTTGCCAATTCAAATACGAAATAAATCTTTATAAACGATGTTTGTTAAGGAGTTTGTGTAGTTGTCGTGTTACTCGTAACAAATAATCTTCAAGCCCTTCTTGCTCTTAATCCTTGACACAACCACATATAGTTGCCCATGTGAAAATATCGTCACATGTAAAACAATGTTTGTCGTTGGCCTTTGTTAATTGTCACAGTAAAACAATGTTTGACAACGACAACCATTCTTATCGTTAACGGAGATAACAATCCTTTCTTTAATTCCAAGTGGTTGTTGATGCTTCTAAAGGCGTGCCTATTTTAGATCTCTTACACAACCCAACAATTTAAAACATGTTGCAAAATAATTATTATAAAGCTAAAATACGTGTATGTTGGACTTGTTTAAATTGAGGATGGAATTAGATATTCAAATACTTTGTATAGTTATACGCCGCGTTACAATCTTACAGAGTAGTGTTTATTAACATAATAAAGGTAAGAGGAATGACAAAATAAGGATAGAGAACAGTCGGTGAAATAAACCATTATTTTCTACATAATAGTAACAGCTTAATAATCCATTATTTTTAACTTGTGAGCTTATTTAACTATGAGATTATTGAACAAAAATTTGTACTAATCACCACCATTCTGTGAAAGCTGTGAGCTGGAATAGTTTACAAAAGTTCAATACTGTTTCAAAAAAACTATACGAAGCTGCCCAGTAATAACTGGAAACTGACATAAAGTGTAACCCAATTACCCAAATCTACAAAAATAGTTTGCAGGGATAATCAAAAACCAAGGTAAATGAAACCTGACATATTAGAAGAAACTTTACTAAAACGTGTCGATGGCGGATGGCTTGCAAATGGTAAACTCTCATGTGACCACACTTTTCATTAGTGACATCCTTTGACTTTTAGAGACATGCCTTCAGGTGACCATAATTTCATTATGATCAATATATAAGACATACTCAATTCCTCTAATCCCAGAAGTAGTTAAATTAAAATATTAGCAGAATAACCACAAATATATTTAAAAACTATGTTTATGTTTTGTTACCAATATTGTTGGTTTGTGCTCATGTCATACGAATATTTATACGACTAGGAATAAGTGAGCCTACGGGGTTCACACACGTTATACACATAGATATAACTCTATTTGGTATATATATATAATAATATAAGCGTATATTTTATTTTATTTGTATTTATACTCAATTAATGTAATATAATAATATAAGTGTATATTTATTATGTATATTAATATTCCAACGATAGAATACTAACGGTCATTAATTAGTTCGTTTACGAATAATTAACTATAAGGCTTTTTAATTAATGGGTAATTAAATGTAATTAACCATAAATATTAGAAAAGTCAAAAAGTCAACACCAAAGGTGTAAAATAGACTTATGGTGGCCGGCCTATAGGGAAGGAAAAGAAGAGGGATCAAAGTGTCAAGATTAGGTAGCTTTTCCCTAAAGCTATGTAACCATAATCCTAACACATAGAGGATCCCTAGACCTCGTATTTAATCCTATTCCCTTATTTCTTCTTCTCTAGTAGTCGAACCAACTAAAACCCTTTTAGGGATTTTTGGTTTCTTCTACTACTTGGCGTATTCTTGAAGTTGGTTCGTGGAACTAGCATCTGAAAGATAATAGAAATTGATATTGATTGAATTGATTTCATTACATAATAAAGCATGTCTATTTATAATAGAACATAGCTTTGGGAATAAGCTACTAAACCCTAGATCTAATGGACATCAAGCATCCAATTGGTTGCTGGGCCAATAATTTATGCGTCTAACACTCCCCCGCAGTTTGAACGGGGTCTTCGATACGGACAAACTGGATGAATGTTGAAGCCGATTCTTCTTCTTTTTTTCTTCTTTGTTGCTCGTTTACACGGAGATTGACTTGTATTTGACGACATAATTGTATATATTGTTTCGCAGTTTCCTCTATTTTTTATGACGTTTTTTATTTTTTTACGTTCATGCTTATTTTGCCTTCGGAAGGGAGCGGCATTTTGTTGGACAAACCTTTGTTGTTCATACGACAATGATCTTCGACAACGAAAACAATCAGATGAGATTTGATCTAGGCAACTCAACAATTTTTTTTTTCTGTTTTGACGGCTAGGGTTTAGGGTTTATGCATTGAATACGAAAAGTAAAATCCTAATTCATAAAACCAATGAAGAGGGAGAAAAACGAGCGATCCTAGATCAAGACAAGTAGCGATGATCCGGAGGATAGCAATTTTTCATTGGTGGATCTTACTAGAGCTTCTTGTGATTTTACATGAAAGTAATAGAAATTGATATTGATTGACTTGAATTCCATTACATATTAAAAGCATGTCTATTGTATAATGCACATAGCTTTGGAATAAGCTACTAAACCTTAGCTCTAATGGCCGCAAGCCTTACAATGGTTGGGCCAATATTTATTGCGGTCTAACAGCTATTCCTGGTGATATGATTGAGGTTGTAGTGTTTATGAACACGTGGAGGTTACTTACTTTAGTAACTTAAGGGTTTTGGTTTAGCATGTACTACATACATGCGTGTAACTCGGAAGAATAGAAGTCTCTGGACTTCACGTAGCTTGGTTGTATTCGGTATTGTTTTTTTGTTTATATTTTTAAGTTAATTATAATTGCTATATGAATAGTCCGCAACGCTAGCTCGTAATATTTATGTAATTATTTGGTTATTTTAGATAACGATTTCAACCGTGGCATCACGGAGCCAGTCATAATATAGCTTTATAATTACATAAAAAACAGAAAAAGATGTAAAAAATGCATATTTGGTGTATATTTCTTGCCTTTTATGTGAAAACTATTTTAGAAATTTATTTAGAAAAATATATTCCTCCTAAAAGATCACATAAAATATAGAAATTAAATATGCTATATATTTTGTGTATATTATTTTCCTTTTATGTGATATCTTTTAAAAAAAATATTTTGTAAAATATTTTGTCCTAAAATATCACATAAGTATGGAAAATGATATTTACTTGCCTTTTTAGGTGAAACTTTATTTTGGAAATTATTTAGTGAAATATATTGTCTTAAATATCACCTAAAATAAGTAACAAATCTATTGTGAAGTTTTTTACAATTGTGGTTTTAATATATATTGTTGCTTATTTATCTTGTAATAAATTGTCAACCATGAGTTACGTGCATGTAAACCATGGTTATTAAGCTTAATAATTATGATAAATGGCATGTGTGTTACAGTGTATGCATGAAATCATTACGTAAATTAATTAGTTAATTGCAAAAGATGAGAAGACTTTTGTTTAATTATTGTTTTAATTGCGTAAATGATTTGTTTAGTATAATAAATTTGGTAAATATGTTTTGAATGTTTTATATATTGTGGCGTTTTTTATATATAATTATGAAAAAATGATTTTCAAAATTAATATGGATTAAAAGTACATGATTAAAATGCTTATTGTGTGTATATTGATACGTACCTTTGCCCCAAATCGTGGGTATCTACGTAAATTTGTTAAAATTCTTGCCGATCTATAATGCATGGGTTTTAGTGGTTTCTGCAAGGTAATACCCGCGACGGAACAACGGAAAATAAACAATTTACATAAAACGTTTAACAATTATTTATGGTAAGTCGTAATAATTACTAAAGATGGAATAAATCCTATTTGGTATCTATCTAGGATTTGATTATATCCCATGGGGATTTAACCTTATCCGTAGTAATATTGCTTATACATGAAAATATTGTTAACATGGTAACCCTAATTTTAAAAATGGCGTGTAGTTTATAAAACTATAGGATTTCTATTTATAGAAAGTTTTAAAAATAAAATTGAAAATGTTTTAAAATAACTAGTGTTATAAGGTTGTATGCATGCTTCTTTATACACATTTTTTGTAACCTTGTTTTTATCAAATAATACCCTGGAAATTAAGTATGTATGCCATCCAAGTATGAAATCACTTGAATTTGTTTTTTTACTCTTAAGACAGTCTTTAGCGTGAATTGCAAAAAAAGACTCGTAATATAACAATCGTATGGTCAGACCTGAGACTGTAAAATTACAGATTTTGTATTGGGCGACTTATATCGAGTATGGTTGGTCATACCTTCGACCCGAGGCATACGATGGGGTTAAACATGCTACTTGACATTATAATTCTGGATTAAATTTCCGTGTGGCCCATAATGGCTAAGAGTTGCACATGTTTATCTCCCGCCTAGTTACCTATTGAGTTTACAATTTAGTAGATCAACTGCATTAATGGTAGAACGTCAAGTTGGATCTTAGACCTTCTAAAATTAATTGTTATTTATATAAACATGGGTAGTTAATTTTTAAGGATGAATTATCAAAAATACTAAAAATGAACTTTGCCGATCTTTTAATGTTATTATGCAAACGTATACCGTAAACATGGTTTTGTTCCTTACTTGTGGAAGACAATGTGTTATTTCTTTTGGGAAATAAGACTATTTCCTATTCCTTTTCATTGCGAAAAGTTATAATAGGAGTAAGATTTTCATAAATTCCTAAATTAGAACTCACTACCAAACTATTGTTAAGCTTTTATTGCACTTTCTTATTCTTTCAAGATTGCTTCAATATCCTTTTCGGTTTTGAAATCTTTGAATCATAATAAGAAACTTGGATAACTAGAGAACTTGTGTTTATAGCTACCAAGAATAAAAGTATCTTGTTTTGTAAACAAGACATATTTATGAGGTTTGATTGGAAGACGGAAATGTCACCGCAATACTGTAAAAGGAAATAACTAGAGAACTTGTGTCTATAGCTGTTTCCTTAAACCAGTAAGAAAATGCTGCACCACCCTTAAGGTAAGTAAGCTGATAAAGGAGGGAATGCATGCCATCTTTCAAGTTATATGTAGCTAAGATTGGCTACGATCTTGAACAGCTTACTTGCATATCTAAGTACTTGCTTACTAGTTCATGTGACTCACATTAGCAATAATGTGTAGATATTCAAATAAATGGAAAGATAAATTGCAATTACTTTACTAGTGATCTTAGGAACTACCTCATAATGTTGGCCAGATCCATTATTTAGTGGAGTAATGCATTTATCACTGGAAATGACTCATACTTGAGAATATTGTTCAACTTCAGTGGGAGTAATGAAGTTTGTTTACTCATAGGCATCCTATTTTATTTCTGGCTTGGCTTGAAATAATAAATTACTTTCCAAGTGTGAAACATCTTCATTTAGTAAAGAATCACCGTGTATTATCTTAGATAACTTGTTTCCTTTGAGATGTCGCTTCCGTTTAAAAGTTATCTTTGATAGTTATGCACGATTCCTTATTAATAGATGGAGTTCTATATATTCACTAGTTATGAGCTTGACACTGCTATATTGTTAATACAAGCAAACTAACTAGTGTGGTGTTGTTTTATGCAAAGAAGTTATACCCTGCACAAGTAGAAGAAAACTTTATTGTGTGCAAGGAACAACTTAAACAATATGACTAATGGTTTCTTGACTGCAAAGTAAGAAAACTATTACTCTACTAGGACTCCTACACATTTAATGTATGTAGCCCTATTAAGAGAATATGTCAAAATAAAAAGGTAAGCTACATGATTATGTTTTCTTGGAAATCATAAACATGGAGTTTGAAATTAACTTGAACTTATGATTAATTTACTTTAGTTTAATATTGTTATGTCTTCTTGTTAAGACATGTACATTAAGTCCTTTACTTGTAAAAAGACTTATACCGTAAAGTAAAAGGTTATCATGTTATGTCTTCCTGTTAAAAACATGTACATGAAGTTATTGACTTGGTCAAAGACTTATAACGAATAGTAATGTATTGGTGTTGTGTCTACTTGTTAGTACATACACATTTAAGTCGTTGACTTGTTCAAAAGACTTATAAAAGGATGCAATTGGCTTAGTAATACTATTGATACCATTACGTTTTAACTTAAGTTGGTATAATAGGAAAAGCCATAAAGTATAAGATCAATCTTATTGGAATTACTCACAAGTTTTTATGGTCTGTCCTAATAAGGGCAATCAATTATTATATCGAGAATATTTGATTCATGATGGACCTTAGCTTATTTAACTCCTAAAAGAGATCAAGGTTAGATATTTGATTATGTCGTGGATATACCCAATTAGACTCTAACCTAGAAGGTTAATTAAGATAAATAAGATGTATCTCATTATGTCTTGATTAAAGTTCTATTTTGGTAAAAATCTCTTGGAGATTATTATTGACAAATGCCTAGAACTGTTAAGTGTATTTTGTTGGATACCCAAAGGAAATGATGGGGTGCCATTTCTACATCCACACGAGAACAAAGTTTCTGTTGCTCGTCATGCTGAGTTATTTGATAATAGGTCTTAAATGTACAAGAAGCGAGTGAGAGTATTGTAGGTCTTGAATTACTTCAAGAAGAAGATACATAAACCTGCTAAACGCACTAGCGAATGTCGAATACTTAAGGCTCTAACATGAATTGACGGAACTAGGAATGATTGATTACTCATATTCATAGATCCGCAAGGATACCTCATGATATGTTTCTATATCAATGGTGAGGATTATCAGTTAGAGGATCATATTGAACCTGCTAACCATAGGAGATGCATTATTAGATATCTAGCTTTAATTAAATGACTCACAGAGCTATGAATGAAGGACGAATGTTGTCCTAAAGGTGATAATCATATTCTTCGAATTTGTTTTATCTTTGACCTATCTATTTGATGATGAGGTTTAATTAAGTTTCCTTTTAGAGAAGACTCATAAGGACAATATTTTATATACATATTTATTGCACGTGAAATGACATAAGTGTTTACTCATACTCAAGTAATTGATTATGATTAAAACTACTCATTTACGATCTTTTTAAATATGATAAAAGGTGATTAAAAATTGATTATTGTTTTCTTGGAAGGAAATATGACAAATTGGATTTCAGGAACTCTTTATAAATTAATTACCTTGCGAGGATGATATGTAATCAAATAAAGTTTTGTGAATCCAATATAATCTTTAGAAAGTATACAAAAATGCTAGAATCCAAGTATGGATTAAAAGCACGCATCTAATGAGCATAATCTTAAGTTTAATTGTTAAATAAATCACTTGTTGGATTTGAATTTTGATTATAAATAAGATATCTCATAAGTACATCTCAAAGCAAGTGGGAGTAAATTAGTTTTTACTTTTCTTAAATAGATTATGTTATTGAACATAATTAGAAATAATTTATTTATCTAAGTAAGATTTTATCCCTTAGATTGAAATAAGTTTCTTGTAAGTATTTTAGAAAATGAAACATGTAACCTTAGAATAATATGTTTGATGCATTAAACATATGTGATGAATTTAAATTTGAGTTTACAAATATGAAATATCATTGAGTGAAACTCGAATGATCTATCTCACTTGGTGAGATTGAACACATGAATGGAAACCTTAAGTCTCACTAAAGGATTCATTATGTACATCATATTGTGTATGGGATAAGTTTTATCATTTGCATGAGTGTTAAATGATTTGACAACATTAAAATCTAATTGAAAGATATTAGAAGGAAAATCTAATGTTTAAATTAAGAATTTCATTCCTAGAATTAATAATAAAGATATTATGGATATACATTGTGATAATCATAGTAAGATAATTATAATCAACAAACCTTGGGTTTGTATGATATCCAAACATTATTAAAGAAGTGTTCAGAATTTACGGTAGGTTAGCATAGTGTTGTTTGTATACACTAGTGCTGGTTTTAATTGAGATGATACTCAATATTTGTAGAAGCAAGTTTTCATCTTACATGCTAACTTTGCTGACTACATTTGCTTTGTTTTAAAAAGCATAGTTGCATAATACTGTATTAAAAGAATAAGAATGCTTTACAGTTTGAGATGACTATTTCCATTTTGGATGTTTTGTATATGTCATACATCTTAAGGAATGTAATGTGACTAGACTCATATAAGTTATACTTATAGTGAGTGCACACTTACAAAATGAAATCATTAAATTCAACGTACTGCACTATATTGTGAATCTTTGAAATAAGTATTTTTAAAGTCCCTAAAAATATGGCCTAGTTGACTTATTCATGGAAACCTATGCCTTACCACTAATTATGATTGTTGTGGATAAGACATTAGTACTTAACTAGGATCGTCATGCACTGATCTTATTTGGTATTTGGATAATGGAAACTGTTTTAAAAAAATAACAGGCGTCGTATTAAATAATGAATTGAAATACGTGGTTTTTAGAACGCTGTCATTTATACTCCGTGTTCTAAATTTGCTTGTTTTAAATCTTGAATAATTTATGTTATTCGAAACCATGTCCATTACCAAAGTTACGATATGAGCATATTGTTAAGATAAGGTAAATGTGAGTGACTGGTTGTATTTCTGAAGAATATGTAAGATGGGGGGGTTTGGGTCTCCAAGACTTTCGCATGGTATCAAGATTATCTGCTTATATTTGAAAATCAATTATGAATTCTAATTTAATACTCCTTCGTCCATTTTTATTTGTCTATGTTTCCTTTTAGATGTTCAATTTAATTGTTAACTAAAATAGGATGGGAGAAGTTTGATCAAAGTTTTATTATTTTACCTTTGTTTGAAAATTTATTATTGCAAAATTAAAAAACGACTTTAATTAATTAGTCTAAAGGTAAAAAACTGTATTCTGTCAAAAGTCAAGAAATAAAAGCATTATCAAACATGTTTTTTAATGTGTGGTTTTTGCGAAGGATACATTAATTTTGGAACGGAGGGAGTAACTTACAAGCTCAATGTTTGGCTAACTCGTTTCTAGTTAACCTGATAAAATGATAAAAACATACATACACATTTAAATTGTATTTTTAAACGGTTAACAGATATCAACCTTGAGAAAACATTATATATTATATAAACAATAGTTTTAATGCTGTACACGCACGAAGTTTAGACATTATGTTTTTTTTATGTATGTATAATTTTTATTTTTTTCTATTTTATAAGTTATGTTATAGAGTATTATCGAAATCATATAAAGAAAATAGATTTATTAAATATGTTCTATATATTCGAACCATTGACCCCCACTTTAGAAGACCGGTATTCTTACTATTGGGTATGCAGTAGATATTGTATATGTTTTATAATTATAGTTTACATTAGGCTGGACACAATGGCAACGACGACCGATTCGGTCGTACTCGGTCGTCACTATTGTGGTCGGTTGTGTGGAATCGGTCGTCCAAGGGCCAAATGCACATATCGATCGTCCAGACGACAGGTGTCGTCTCTCGCTTTTTCTCCCTTTCTAGCCGTTACACACACACATAAATTCAAACTACATTTCTCTTTACTAAATTTACAATGTCTAAGAGAAACCCCAAGACCCCGAGTTCAAGAAAGCGTTCCGCAATTAACACCTGATCCAAATTTCCAATTATCTGGTGTCTCGCCACCGATTCGATTGCGGAGTTGAAAAGACAAGAACTTAAGCTAAAACGTAAAAACCTTGAGCTAAAATTAACTATGAAACAGGACAAAGACTTACGCTTCTATATGAAAAAAATCAACGAGACTTTACCCCCCGATACAACAAGAAAAGCTCATGGAAATGAAGCAACAAATCAAGAAACTCTACGATTTAGATTTTTAGTTTAAGTTTTTAATTATCATTGTAATGTTTTTAATTTTATGTATATGTAATTGTTGAATTTTTTATGATATTATGTTATTGTTTTTATTTTTATGAATTTTTGATTTTGATAAAAAAATGATGGTCCTGCAGCTAAAAAGTCGCTTGTGGGTCGCCCGAAAGAGAGAAATGATGTGGCAGAAAAATGTAGGTCGTCGTCTCCGTACTTGGGGTCCTTAGTGTGTCAGCCTATTACATAGGATTCATGGTCATATTATGTTAATAAACATGTAAAATTTTAGTTTTGCAATCGAATTTAAAAGCACCAAGTTGAGTTATCAAAAGCATCAATATTTATAGAATATAGAAAACTAAAAAACTCAAATAAGTATTATGTTTCGTGCATACAATATGTTTTGGTTACACAAAGATTTACCTATTGTATATCTTCAATACATATACAAATGTAAAAAGAGTTTTACCAATTTTTTTCGTCACCAACACTTTTTTAAGATATAAAAGTGGCCCAGATTGTTGTATATGATTTATAGGCATACACACATGTCAATGGAAAAAAGACTTTTTGAGAATTTTAAATGTTAGAATTTTAGTACGTATTTATCCAAAAGAAAAAAATGCAATTCTTCCGAACCCATCAATGAATAGCTAGAAAAGCCTTTTTCTTTATTTATGATATTTATGTGTTTTAAAGACTTTTTGAGAAATTTAAATGTTAGAGTTTTAGTACGTATTAAACAAAAAGAGAAAAAAATGCAATTTTTCCGAACACAATCACATGTAATAGATAGAAAACCCTTTTCTTTAATTATGATATTTTATGTGCTTTGATGTTTTTCTATTTGGTTGTACAACATGATTTCGGGCTGACAATGAAAATCCACTAAAAGTCTTTAGGGTAGATTTGGAATGTGATTAGATACTGTTAAATCTTTGTTTGGAAGTAAAAAATTGTTTACGTTTGTTGTATTTTAAAATATAAAGTCTAGGGGTATAAAGTTTAAGGGATTATTTGTTTTTTTAAAATTATAATAAAACTTGTAAATTTATAAATTTACACTTAACTCTATATAATTTATTTAATTTTTAAAACCAATAAAGTTTTATAATGACCTACTCTTTTTCAAGTTTTTTCAACTAATTGACAAATATTATGATGTTTTTTTTCTCCAATATTTTTCACCAAAATTTTTTCTTTTGACTAAATTGATTCAATTTTGACTTGTTTTATCGACCAATAGATCGCATGATTTTCCCTACGTGACAAATTCAATGTTTTTATTGGTCTAAATTTTTTCTCATAGAATTCAATTGATAGGAAAACTCCGAAATGATTTAATTCTTTTATTTATTATATATATATTCACACAGTATATATATATACACACACACATATTATATATTATATATACATAATATATATATATATATATATATATATATATATATATATATATATATATATATAATTTATTATATTATAATATATATATATTCATATATTTTATATATATATTACATTCGTTATTTAGTGGGTGTACAACAAGTCTTAAATAACTGTTAAAACGACACAGTTTACGCAAACATTCCGCCACGTAACGCGGGATTCACTAACCTCTGTTAAAACAAAACAAAATTTCAACTAGCTTGACAAGTCCAAAGGTATTCACTAAACTGCATACATACAGTAACATTATGGATTAGAATATCAACAATCAAACATACAAACTTAACAAAAGATGTCGTCACCAACTTAAGTAGGACTAATTGTTCCCATTGCTTAACAACTCAATATTGAAGGTCCTCATTCCTTTCTATTAGGCTTGGAGGGAGTGGGCACCCGATGAGTGACACCTCACGGCCCCAAACCCATCGTCAACCCTCACTCGTGAGATTGCCAAAAATATGAAGAAGTGGTGAGCCACTATCAAGCGTGAGTTGGTAAATATTGTGAGGCCTATTTTTGTTTTAATATTTTTTATTTTTTCCTCGTTTTTTCGTTTGTGAGTGTGGCTGTGAGGTATTTAGTAGGGTATATTTGTATAAAATAGATATTTTAATGAAAGGTGAGATGGTAGGTTACGTGATGAGGAGGAGAGAGAAGAAAGCTGGAGGTGACGCTCGAGATGATGAGATGGATGGTGAGGCATGGTGACCGCTACCTCCAGCCTTAGGCTAGTCATAATGGTGGGTGAGGGGTCACCATTATTTTCTCACTCACGCGTGACTAAGGCTGGGTATAAGGGTAAAATTGAATCGGACCGACAAAAATCGAACTTCATTCGACCGATTTGCGGAGGAAAACATAAACTGAGAAGCAAATCGAAGTGAATAGAGGCCACAATCGTAAAATGAAGCAAGCCGACTCAGTGTTCGGTTTTGATATGGTTTAAGGCGTATTTTTTTTGTTTTTACCCTAACTAACCGAAGCCGAGCCAAACCACGCGAACCGAAACCGAAAACCATAAATATATATAACCGAAAACCAAACAAAATAAGGTTGGTTCGTTTTGGTTGGTTCGGTTTGTCGGTTCGGTTTATTTTGCTCAGCGCTACGCGTGACCACCATAAAAACCCCATCACCTCTACTTTTGCACTTAATGGGTGATACTTCATTTTTTTTTTGAATGTATGTGAGGTATTTTTGGTTAGGGTCTGTTTGTATAAATTGAGTAATTTGTAGTGGTGATGGCCATTGAAGATAAACGGTGATGACACTGGTGATATTGTTAATGACCACTGGTGATGGACACTCGCGATAAAAGGTGAACTTGTTATACGGGATATGGTATTATGTTATGGGTTTTGCTAATTAACCCTAGGGGTTGTGGTTAGAATCTAATTTTAATGTACAATTGTTTGTGAGAATAAAATTCAACCAATCACAATCAACCGTTAATTGTGTATTACCTAATTCCGGAATCATCTCCATCTTTTTCGGGATATCATCCAAACAAAATCATTCATGAATTGTATTGTAATAAAAATTATATGCTTAACGACAACCTTTATGGCTGTTGTTAGCATTTCCCTTTTGTTATAACACCTTTTATACTAGCTTCAATTTTTTAATACGGGCCTGGTTTGACAAATACTTACCTGAAGATGAAGTAAAAAATGTTTATATAATAAGTTGAAAACTGAAGTTTATGTTTTCACATAGATGTTTGGTGATTTGGTAGTTTGGTTGGATCTGAAGCTTGCTCTTATAAAATAACATAAACATACATTAAATTATTTTTAAAAAAATTTTTATTTAATTTTAAAGTTTTGACATGTTTAATCTAATTTATTCAAACTAGTATTTACGTTAATTTGATTAGCTATAAGCTTTAATCATCTTATAGAAGCTCATTTCAATTTGACTTTCATAAATTTTAAGTTGTAACATTTCTCATTTCAGGTTCATTTCCCGACTCAATTATTATCTCTTATTTTTTTTTTTGGGTTTTATGTGTTTCGCTTTTATTTTTATCCTATAGTTTAAAATTCGGTAAAACCAAAATTCATTCATTCAACGTAACCTAGACACCAAACAAATAAAAGTTTACATCCAGCAAGTGTTATATTGATTATTAGTGTATAATTTATAATTTTCATAATTTATTTTTATAGGTTGGTTTAAAACGCTTACGTTCGCATTAAATTACATTTAGGCATACCGAAAGTATATACCTTTCTCTACTCTAAAAACCTAATACCACAATTTATACTATACCAAAAAATTAACTTATTTTCTCACCAAATAAGTCATATATCCGTTATGAGCTTGTATACACATACATAAAATCCTAAGTCCACTAGTATGTATACTTCCTAGTCAAAGCCTTACATAAGATGTACTTTAGACCCATGTTACTAGAAATTGTCCATTTGGTACACCTACCATCCATTGTTGAGTCGTGCGCCCTGCCTCTCGGGAGCAAGATGAGCTCTTTGCAATTGTACATAAACACTCATCCATGGTTTGAATACTACTTTGTTGTCCTTTGTGTGTTCTTCCCTACATACCCACCCCCCTAGCACAAAGTCTTAGTTTATTATACAAACATTACAACTTCATTCAAGCAAATTAAATCACTCTAAACTCTCTCAAACACCATACAACCCATGGCTAATAATATTAAGGCCTAGGGTTTCACATTAATTTATTCTCTAACGTATCCATGTGTTCAAGATTCATTTAAGTGATATCTAAGGTGATTGGGGTTGATTTGAAAGCTTGGGTTTGTGATTAAGCAAGGGTTTGAAGAAAAAAGAAATTTAGGGTTTCATTAGAGTTTTCTCTTTGGGTTTACTTATTGGGTTCATGTTTAAAAGTATAAGTTTGTGTTCCAACAAATCCGCTTCAACTTCTATAAGGTCTTATTTAAAGATTAACATTTTTCATTTTATCATCTCCTTACTTTATTATGCTTGTTATATCATGTTAAACACCACCTTAGGTTAATTTGATGATTTTATGGAGATATTAACAGACATATATAGGCTCGAATTTTATAAGTACATGCTGAAATAATTCATAAAATGGAAGTACCCATTAATATAAGTACTAGGATTGATTTATGAGTTTAGTTTGTAAATTATTTTGTATTGAAAGTTAATTACGGTTTATGAATAAAAAAAGATCACCGAGGACATTGGATTTCGACTTTGACAAGTGTTATGGACTTTTAGAGGACTTAATAGATGTAAGATATATGGTAGAAAACTTGGTAAAAAGAATTTGTGTGTGTGTGTGTGCTTAACAAAGGAATGGTTAAAACTTGTTTTATATTAAAAAGAAAAACCTACAAACTCGGTTTTTGGTACCTTTTCTGTTTTAATTCGTGTAAAGACATGTTATTTTATGTTTATTTATTTAGTTCTTATCACAAGGATCGTTTAAGATATAAGGAACTTGAAAAACCGAGCTATAACAAAAAAGATATGACATTTATAAGTTTACAATAATTAAATATATAAAAGTATTTTTATAAAAATATTCACTGTTTCAGATCTGATATATTAACGCGGTGCGCCTTTCATCCGGACGTCCCTTTCATCCGGGCGTCTCTTTCATCCAGGCATTCTTTCATCAGGCGTACCTTTCATAACGGACGTGCAGCCGTCTTCCATCCAGGGTCCCTTTCATTCCGGATGTGCCTTCATCAAGGCGTCTCTGTGTGGGGGTCTCTTTCATCCGACCTATGCTGAGCGGCCTTCATAGTTGTGTGTTAGTGGTTGCTCCATTTAGACGGCTTGTTGCCCCGTTCAGCTCCTTTATCGCTGTCCTGAGTGCGCTCGCTATCCATGTCTAATTTATATGTGGTGTAATGGCGAATTAAACCGGCCCCCCGAGATAGCATGTGACATTTTGTTTTCACCAACTTTTATTAGTAATACGCGGTTGTTATATTAGCCCAGAATTTGGCTCCTTGTTCAACCTTGGAAATTAATTAAATTAGTCTGGCATGAGGGGACAGGCCATAGTAAGGGATCAATGGCTCTCTCGGAGAATACCAATTGTACTCATCTGTTCCTGCCTGGTGGAAACTAGAGGTTACAAAATTTATTTCGAACCTTGCTTCGGTTAAAAAGTAATTTCAAAATATATTTTCAATCAAATTTAACATGTCCATGTTGGAATTTTATAACTAGTTAACCATTAACTACGAGTACGCAGCAGATGAATCTAGTTTTAACATTATGATTAACACATAATAAAGTAGAAGTTTACTTACCTCTTGATCTTGATCTTGAAACAAAGTAGTGGTTAAATTACCACCTCTACGGTTGCTCACACAAACACGTCAACCAAGTGCGTCACGATGCTAGTCGTTGCTTCACGTAACCAAACAACTAGTGTTGTAGTTTTGCTTAAACAAGATTCGAATACCTTTATGGTATACGTTCGAATCTGGCTAAACAAATAAGAGAAGGAAGTAACTTATATTAATTGTAAACCATGCATGGAATCAATACATGCTACGTTGTACAAATATAAGAATGTAACAAATGTATGTGATTTTCTGTTTTGTCGTCACAGAGAGGGAAAAGAAAACATATATTTGTTGAGATGGATAGTATGTCGTATATGTTGTTTTGATTTATATGTCTACATTTATTTGTTGTGGGAATCAGACGATTAATGGAGGTTAAGGGTAAAAGGTGTTTGTTATATCGCACTTCAAATTACTAATTCATGGCTTGTTCTCTACTCCAAGTCATTGCCTATTAATGCCATACTTTCCAAATCGACACAAAACCTCCTTCTAGAATCCTCTAAAATTTGCCACTTTTGGGAGGAGGACAAAGGGTTCGCTTTTCGAATTTTAAGCCCTTCTCTTTTATATTTAACGAATATTAATTAGTTTATAACGTCTAACGGTTAAACCAACGAACGATAAATAATTATTTCGTGAAACATATTATATATTTAATAAATATAAACGAGTTACATATATTAAATACATAATAAACGTACTCTTCGTGTCTTAACGTGTGTGCCCCCAATAGCTCTCAGGTATTTTTCAATCGTTATAAATGCGGAACCAACATACCATATTCAACTGGCTCTCACTTGGGAGTTGGATTTAGCATTATTGCATTTATACAAAATAGAACTGCTAGCAAACACTTTTTGTCATAAACTTAAAAATATTTTGAATAAAGTTTCCAAGACAATCTCAACTTTAATGGTTATGTGTTACTTGCTATTTAACATCCCTTTGTTACAGATACCGTTAAACCATGGATATGGATCATAAATCATTCCATATAGTTTAACCATTTAGTTTCTCATTATAGAAGTTAATTCAGATATACCAAATGTAATAAAGAATCATCTTGAACTACCCTTTGGGCATGGCCATGCAATTATCTGATTAATTCTAGAGAGGCGTCATGGTATCATTTTGCACATATCAAGTGGAGGAATAAATTCTTTATTAACTACATGTGTTGTGGATGTGCTTCACTCACTTCAAGAATAGCCTTTATAACTACCTTTTAAGGATAGAGTTTGACTTATACTTAAAAAAAGTGATATCCACACTTGCAGAACTTGCTTTGTATCCAAGTCTCTAGAGAGACTGACCTATTTTAACCATTTTTGATATCTTACTCATGACTAAAGATCCAAAAGCAAATATTCGAAGGTTGGGGTGTCCAATATGCATCCCCCTGTGAATAACATATGAGTTTGGTGGCAACAATCCACATATTCAGATAATACAACCAACACTCACATTTGTCTTATGTAACAATATTCTCATATTATTAACCGACAATGGACATATTTAGAAGAGTAAACTACATTTTTGGTCCTTGTAGTTTACCGAATATAACGGTTTAAGTCCAATAGTTTAAAACGTAACGGATTCAGTCAAAATAGTTTAAAACGTAACACTTTTGGTCCATTTTTTGACTAAACACGTTATACTTGACAAAACCACAACGGACCAAAAGTGGCCAAAATTAGACCATAAGTGTTACGTTTTAATATTTGGACTGATTCCATTAGCGTTTTAAACTTTGGACTTAAACCGTTATATTTTTTTCCAGTAAAACAAGGACAAAAATGTTAGTTAACCTTATTTCGGAGTCCAATATACATCCCTTGTGAATAACATATGAGTTTGGCGGGAACCATCCATGTATTCATAATAATACAACCAACACTCACATTTGCCTTAATGTAACAATATTCCTATATTGTTACTCGACAATGGACATATTTAGAATGATAAAATCATTCACGGATTAAACATGCAAATATAGGATAACAATTATTATATGAATAAAAAAAATACCAAGTGTCTTTATTCATCAGAAAATAAAAATTGTCTTACAATCCTAATTTTCCAAATACTAATAAAACAAATATGCATAAGACTAATTAGTAAGTTGAAATCTATTATTTCCAACATTCTCAACTCTCTCTTTACAAGACAGCTAAATAGTCATTTGAGTAAACTTTCCGAATACTTGTTTCAAATTCACAAGTTGTGAGGATTTGAATGATATGATAAGTGTCTTATCTCACATGTGCATACTATTGCAAGTGTCATAGTATGGAGATGTCGCAATACCTTTTATAGGGTATTAAAAGTCAATGACATACTGACAGTCATCTTTATAGTTTCTTAAAATGTAAAGTATTCTTATTCTTTAATGTGTAATGCAACAATGCTCTTAGTTGAGCATATCTAGTTAGCAGATTTATCATAAATGATAAAATCCTACTTTGAACTAGGGTTGGTTATCCTCTAGCATCAGCGTATACAAACATCACTATGCCTTATAATTCGTAAACATTTGTTTTAACAGTCTTCTAAACACTCTCAATTAGATATTGTTGTTGTTAGCTCATCTTGCTCTTGTGTAAAAGAAACAACCAGTCTCATACACAATATAATATATACATGATGAATCCTTAGTAAAAAACACAGGGTTTCCATCCATATAATAAAATATCTCAAGTGAAATATACCATTTAAGACTTGCTTCAATGATATATTGAATTGTGTTAAACTTAATCACTGCATATGTTTATTTAATAAACATTTATTACAAGGTCGTTTGTTTTATTTTTTTAAATTCACAAGTAAGGTTTCATTCCAATCTCAAGGATTAACATCTAGCTTTGATGGAATGATGTTTTCAATATGTTACACAACATATGAATTTTAAGGAAAATCAAGAGTTATCTTAATTTAATCAAAATCATATTGTAATTAAACTTAAGATTTCATCTCCTAGATGCATGATCTAATCCACATTTGGATTCTCTTATCTTGTATGCGTTATAAAGATTATTTTAAACTCATAACCCTTTTCGATTACACACCGTCCTCGCAATACCGGTAATCATAAAGGAAAGAGTTATAAAACTTAATTGCCATATTCCATATTCAAGGAAACATGTATGACAGTCAATTATCTTTATATAATTAATGCGTGTAGAAAAGGAAATTTAATCACAATCAATTGCTTGAGTATGATTAAAAACTCTTATCATCAGTCAGGCATTAATATGTATACAATTTTGCCCTTATGAGCCTTTCTTCAAAATAAACTCATTCTAACCTTACAGTTTTATTGTTTGGTGAAAGAACAATCAAGATTAATCATTGATTATTCTTTTAAGGACTGCATCTTGTCATTCATAGTTCTAAGACATTTATCAGATTCAAGATGTGATAATTCATCTTAATAGTTAGCAGGTTTACTATGACCATTTAACTTATATTCCACCATTTATATTAAAATATCACTCCATTGATGAGGCATCCTTGCGGATTTATAAATGAGAGTTACATTATACTTTGGTTAGACATTTACATGTTTAGCCTTAGTATGACATCAGCAAGTGAATTCAGAAGGTTATGCATTTTGTTCTTGAATATCTTCAAGATTTGTAGATGCTCCCACTTACCTTTGTAAGTGGAGATAATTCTCTAAATACTAAGTATTTAAGTAACAATAAATTGTTCTTAAATAGGAAATTCAAAACACATTTTATAGTTCTCATCTCTAGCTTGTTAATAATATGCTTCATACGATATTAACAAATTTTAGAACTTTAATCAAGACATAATGGGATTCATCCTAATCCATAAATAGATAATGTCTTTAATACCTTCTAGGTTGGAACTATATTGAGTGTATCCATGACACACGCAAATTTCTAACCTTGATATATTTTAGAGGTAGAGAATTAAAGTTATCAGAAATCAAAAAATGTGAATATAGTTTGTTTCAACACATTTGACATACCATAATAATGTGGTATTCTAAGAGTATTGGAATTGTGAGACTACATCAGAATTCCTCAGATAACTTAATTCTCCTTTGGTCACATATTTTGTCAATTGTGTCGAGCCAAATTGAATACAAAGTATTTTAAAACCAAGTGCATGCTATAATTTATATTTCTTGAATAATACAAGAACTTTATGTTCATGTGTTTACAAGAAAACAGAACATGTCAAGTATACATTATAAGTCTTTGAATAATTTAAGGACCTCATGTTTATGTGTTAACAAGAAGACATAATAATTTTACTAAATACTTTATGGTATGAGTCATTGATTAATTCAAGGATTTTATAATTATGTCTTAACAAGCGAACATAATTATACTAACTAAAGTAATTATGAACACAAACTCTTGAGTTCAATAGTAATTTCAAGTTAATTACATATAGTCAATGAGTTGAAGTAGCTTTATATTATATCTTGACATTTAAATGTAATAGGGAAACAAACATCTTGTGTATTTAAGTCCTAGTAGAAATATTAGCTTTCTTACCTTTCGGTCAAGAGAAACTAATAATCATATTGTTACATGTTTTTCCTTGCACACACTTAAGATTTCTCCCACTTGTGTACGGTACAACATTATGTACTGTAGACAAACAATACGACAAGCGCTCGATTGTATAAATAATATGATAGTGTCATAGATATTACAAGTAGATTTCGAACCATAACGTTTCATAAGGAATTGTAGATTATTATTCTATAGATAACGTTTCGGAAAGCAACATCAGAAAGACAACATGTTATCTTATAAAATAAAATGCAATTTTCCTTAAAACTATGGTAGTTTATATTCGAAAAGTAATGAATTATTTCAAAGCAAGCTAGAAATAATATGGGCAACTAACAATGAATAAATCTTGTAGCTCCCACTGAATTTGACAACATTACAAGAATGTCTTTTCAGTAATAAAACGCAAAGCTCTCACTGAATTTGTCAACATTGTAAGTGTTACATCACCAGTAGAAAGCAAATTGCGATTTATTTACTTTCCTATTCTCTTAGAATGCCTACAAGTAGCAATGTACTTATGTATTAAACAGAGTATATGAAGATTTACTTATGTAGATGAGGGACTAACCATTCATGCTTTCATCAACTTGAACATTTAGCATGCAATTCCTCCTTTATCGGTCTGCCTAGCCACATGGATTTTTAGCACTATAAGGAATGAAGTGAGTCTAAGAAAAAAAATACCTAAAAAACCTGCTAGTAATTTTCTTTCCTCGTTGCGGTTTATTGAGAATTCTTCTTATTGACATTTAAAACTCATACATCGTCTTGACAAGTGCAGGATGTCATTATTTTCGTAGCTATAGACAAAATGTACTCTAGTTACACAAAATATTTTATCTTTCAAAGATTTCAGAACCGAAAAAGAGTGATGAAATATTGAAAATGAGTTTAAATATAATGAGAAAAATTCAATTATAACCCTATCTTAGTTTTGTCAAGCAAGGAGAAAAGATAGGAGTAAGTCTCACTCTTCTTTACCAAGAAAAGTGACTATGTTTGTCTTTAAAACAAACTTTCGTTTACGAATTATGTTGTAATAACACAATTAATCAGAACATAGAAAGTTCAATTTAGTATTTTCGATAATTAATTCATTCAGAACTTAACTACCCATTGTTTTAAATAAAACAATTAATTTACTAAAAGACTAAAATCCAACTTGAACTTCCACTTATTACAGAAGGTTTAACCAACTAGTAAACAAATGGTGCAAGAGGTAAGCGACGAGCGTTAATTGCATTGAAAATGCAACTCTTAGATTTATGAGACACATGACATTAGTAACACATATAGTAATGTCATGTACATGTTTTGTCTCATCTTATGTCTCGGTCCAAAGTCTGACCAAGCATGCTCGATTTAAGTCTACCAAAGTGAGAACTTGCAAAAATTGACATAAATCTGACCTATGAAATTTTTTGCCTTTAGTTGGAAATACCTTAAGGTCTAACCAAAGTGATAAAACCAAATGCAAGTGTTCTTAGATTGGCTGGCATAGACTTAAACTTTCACATAAGGGTATACACATAAGTTTATAAAAATATGTGTCAAATGGTGTACAAAAAAGCATGCAAAATATCTTTGTAGTACAAGTTAAGAAAAACAATTTTGTTAACTTAGTTTTTAGGCGTGCTAATATCACGGGAAACATTACAAATTGACCAAACCCTATATTGTACTTCTACAGTGTCCGAAGACACAAGTTCTTCCAATAATTGCCTCAAATTCCGAAACATGTAGTGGGTCGGGAAAAGATTAAAGGCCAATTTAACCCTAGAAGTCCACTAAAGCCATGCAAATCATGGTATAGCAGTGATTCATCATATGATAAAAGCTAAAAACTTTAGATTTTCAAGAAAACAAGTTTCATAGTATAATGTCCGTTTACTTTTGTCCAAAAACGATTTTTTACAAATAACACATAGCTAGTCACAAGGAATTTCTAATTATATGTGTAATTTAACAGACAAAATTAATTCATACTTCAAGTTTAACTTATCGCCGGATACTTCGAGTATATTTTCCACACCTTAAGTATTAGTCCGTTTATGATTTCAAAAATTCTTTTGCATATAGTATCAAGTCACATGGAATATAACATATAAGCACATAAACAGACAGAAAGAGGGGATGAGGTGAAGACAGACTCTGTATCGAAAGCAGTAAATCATATAATACACCGAGTTCTCAAAAACAAGTCTTCCCCAAACGGAGAACCAAAAGACTCTCAGTAGGTTTTCAGCTCAGTACCTAGATTGCCACATGCATCATATAATATGATTGCGTGAGTCTTAAAGCCGAAAAAAAAAAGAATAGAAAAACATGAAACTTAATTAACTTTTAATTTTAGATCTATTCTTTTTAAACTTTATTAACTAGTAATATTAACAAGATCTAGGTTTTATTTATTATTTATGACAAGAATGCATGGTTGTTGTCATAATTTTCTAATAAAACAATAAATTAATTAATTACGTAGTAGATCTAGCGTTTTTTATGGTGTGTAACCCATAACATCAAACGAGTTGGCTTGTGATGCCACTGTTGGGATTTTAGAAACTAGTAAACCATTTACCTACGAGTACGCAGCGGATGGATCTAGTTTGATATTAAGAATCAACACACAAATAAAGTAAGTAATACTAACATTTATGTTTAATGACAAAAGTCAATAAACGAGAATCTTGATCTTGAAATCTTTAGTGATTAAATTACCACATCTTCGGTTGCTCACACAACACGTCAAACAAGCACGCTACCATGCTAGTCGTTACTTCACGAATAACACCACAAACAAACTAGGGTTTGGTGTTCTTGATTGAATGTTGATCGAACAAAAAAACCCTTAATTTCTTCTGATCGAACAAAGGAACAAAACAACACTATGTTACA